>UCQR01003263.1:18045-29259 GCA_900474235.1 Cecidostiba semifascia
ATGTGTTTGGTTATGATGCTCGAGAGAAGCAGCAAGAAAATTTTTCACTTACGTAAATACAATAAATTTACGATGTATATACACGGAAACAATTTTTGGCAAGGCCAATTAGATAGAGGCAAACTCAAGGCTCGCGTCGATTTTCAGTACCAATATACTTCAAAGCGCTCGTAAAGTCGATAATGAAAGTGTAATTTTGAGCGGTATTAAGAATAAGATGAATTGACCCATAAACGAACAGAACTAGTAAGAATTATCCTAACCTAAATTCATTTCTCAAAATTCAATGTTTTGAAACATGCTTATAGGAATGCACTTTCATATAGTCAATGTGAGCTGCTTCACGCGAGCAATAACGAGCACGAAACCGGCAAAAATCGCGTGCGATGGTAGCGCAAAGGCGCGTTATACTCTAATCTCGACTCTCGTTTTTTCTCTTTTGGCTATTATACACAGTAGTGCACAAGCGTTAAAAACGACACTTGAACGAGGCATACGGCACAGCCGTCGACTGGCGAACGGAACCACCTGTTGTGGTGGTCAGTATACGTGACCATTTGCGGTCGTGCTGTTTTCATTGGGATATTTATTGTTTTAATGCGTTGAATTAGGATAGAAAACTTTAACTAGCGAAAGAATTAAGAAAGATTGTGCGTACATAGACTTTTTTTGCACTTTGACACGGCGACGAGTTGTTTGCGAAATTTTCGTTGTAAAAAAATTATTTTACAATTGTAATTCTAAAATTCTTCTGCAACAATTATACCTTCTGAAAACTCGGTCGCTATTTCCAAATAGACATTTTATTACATTGTCTATGAATATTACGTAAAATAATTTTCTGTAATTCAGAATATTAGTACCATAAAAAAAACACGAGCATTCACAGTTGCGTACGAACTTTCTCATCCCATAAATCAATAAATCTCTGCATATCAGTCAACCCGAACGTCCGGACTCATCGTTTTTTTTTTTCAGCTTCCTAAAAAAAAACTCCATTCGTCGACTTTCAGTTTCACTTTCTTCGTCGCAACCAGCCGCACGTCGTCTAAACCAGCAGCTGATGTCGAAATTATCGGTCGGTTAGCAGCATTTCGGACGAAATTTCCGTGGAACTCGTGTATACAAGAGCCGCCGAGCGCCTGTAGCACTTTTTCTCTCTAATGATCTGCGCGCGCGTGAGTTTTTCTACCTGCTTGGAAAACGTTCTCACCGCAGATTCTATATACCTGTGGCTCCATACTATATATTATGACCGATGGACCTTCTTTCGAGTGGCGCCTCTCTTGCTAAGTGCAGCCGACAAGCGATATTATCTTTTGGTAAAAAAAAGAGGAAGAAGACGAATCGTGTGTTGTCCGTCTCGAGGAAATTCCAACCGATTTTTCAGACGGTTGATGCGTATTATACGCAGAAATTACTCGACCGACTGATGAGGAGAAAATCCCAACCGATTTTTCCAGTCTATATAGGCGCTCGCTTTGTTTGCGAGAGTTTATCGAGCGGTGGTCACGTTTTTAGCGGGGGTCGTGTGTTTGTTTGCGAAGATCCTCGTATGCGATATCGATCGGAGTATCGGGTGAGTGAACGCTGATGACACCGATATATAACACAAGCAAGGTTGGAAAATATTTTAGGGTAGCGTGTTTGCTGCGAATGTGGCCTTGATCCGTTCGTTGAAATAGTTATTATCAGAATGGTATTCAAAATCGTGTGTTGATTCGAAGTCGTTGGAAAAAAACAGGTATAATTTCAAATGCTAAAACGCTAGTTAGCATACACGAGAAGCAATAGTTTCAGCGCCAGCGTTTTGTTGAAATATCATATGTCACTCAAGAGATTTGCATCTGCTAGACTGTACGTGGCTAACAGATAAAATCATGAAATTACTCGAATAAAAAAAGGAAACAAAAGGTATACAAACAATTATCTCGTATCTATATAATAATAGAGCAGTAGCTTATTATAATAGATAAAAATATAGCCTCTATATAGAAATCATCAGTTTCCGCTTTGATTACGCGCGTTAACAACAAAAACAAATGCTTTCTATTCCGGTTCCTCCAATAATTAAGCTAGCTTCCCTTCTCACACAGCAAATTCTCTTTCTTCTACCAACGACGATTTAAACTAATAAATAAACTACCGCGTAAATTCCGCGAAATAATATGCGCGTTTAATAAAAGTCCTGGAAAATGTAATCGACTTCCTGTTTAACGCGCGACACAATTTTCCCTCAATCCAAAGCACGAACCAGCCCGCAGATAACGTCCGCAGAGATGATACGGTCTTTCGGCGGGAGGCACGCGTTGGTCAGTGGAAAGAAATAAATAATACTTATCAGCAATCGAGAGAGAGAAGAAGAAGAAGAAGAAGAAGACACTATATGTATATACTGCTGCACATGTATGATGTCAAAAGAAATCCCCGATAATACTCGCGCACAAGGACGTTGCACAACTACGCAATGATACTTGCGACCGAAAAAGGTCGCTATATACTGCGTTGACAAATACCACGACGTAGAAGAGACATGAAATGATATCCTCTCTCTCTCTCGTCGATTTCCTTTACACTTTCGTGCGAAAATTCACAATTAGCCGAAGATTTACGCGGCCGTTGTTGCGGCATCATAGTAACAGCCATTAGTTGACGCCAATCAAATTACACGTCGCTTGATATACCGATCTCGAGAATTCGGATTCAACTCTTGGATCTGACTCTGTTCGCTTGGATGAACGACAAAATGTACAGAATTTCCCAATAATGAGCGTCATTACAACACCGGGTGTTTGGACAACAAATTTTTTTTTTATTTTTATACCCCTGACACCGAAAGAAAATCAAAGTCGGAACTCGAAAATTACACGTTCATTTTGATATATACACATACGTGTCCGACTCTCGGAGCTTATCTCGTCGCTTCGCCATCACCATCACTTGCAGTATCGCAAGAGCTTAGAAGGAAATCGCGCTTATTATATTGCGGACGATTGAGTTGTAATGCGCGACGCAAACGCAGGCGTCATGAAGACAATAGTTTGGGCCTCCGATCACGCGCTCGACGACTATATATTATATACTTACTCTCCGGACTATATGTGTCCTGATTTTTCGGATTTAATATATACGTCAGAAGATATATCTGTATATATATCGCTTGATTATACAGTCTACTTTGGTTCCGTGTTTTAAAATTGATATATCAATTTATTTTATCATAGAATTATTTTTCTTTTGCTGTATTTTTTATTAATATAGTAAACGCATACGATTATTTTTCAGGTGAGTGCGTGCAGACATCGCTTTTCCATACTAATACACACAGGTACGTGCAAATCAATAAAATACTTATAATGCATAACCGACACTATACCGGCGGCGGGCTATCATATCAAAACACGAGTTCCATTCTCAGCGAGCTTCCGACAAAAAAAAAATGTTCATAACATAATGTACAACTGTAGGATTAATAATTAATTTTAGAATTCAATTCAATAACAATGATTCATATTCCCGGCATCACCTGCAGTCATCCCATCTAGAAGTAAACGTCCGCAAACGTCTCGGTATCATCAAGACGATAAAGCGCGAATCACGCGAGTACCGTTTCACTCTAGCTACACATCACTAACACGTGCAGCTATATATAACACACACACATAGTTTCACAGCATAACACCCATAATGCTACACCTGCACGCAGTCACGGGTCTGCACATCTCTTTCTCTTATAATATCGAAAAAGCGAGAACGTCCCAGCAGCAACATCAGGAGAGGTCGACGTTCCTCGATGAAATCAAAGGCGCGACCGAGATGCAGCAGGTGTTTGCGCTGAGCAATATAACGCGGCTATATACTCTCACTCGTGCCGCTGACCCGATTACCTGCAAGCGTGCAACGTTGTTTACGTGCTCGGTGCTCGAATTTTCTTTCGATGCAGTCTGATTTTGCAGCTTGAGACGATTTATGAGTGTGTAAGTATATATCGGTGTTGGCTGAAAAACTGAAAGAGAGAGATTCTTTGGCACAGTTGTCTCGTTCGTGGTGTGCTCGAGAGAGAGAGAGGCGATATTGTTTGCGGTCACTTTTTGTTTCGTTTTGAGCGTCTTCGACGTTTTACTGGCTTTTGACGATCATCGGCTGATGAAGATGTAAGTATACTACTTTGCAGAGAGATGTTGCGGAACGGAAGATTCCTTATTATTGCCGTCTCGAATAAGTATATACGACAGATTCTTGTGGTGGTTTGATAAGTAGAAGAAAAAAAATTGACATTTTATCATACAGATTTCGTAAGATATCGGGATCTACATTATTTGCGTTTTAATTATCGGAACATGTTTACATGGGATACTAGAACGACTTAATCATCAATTATAGAATCGACAATAATTACGAAAGACGTACGCTATATAATATCAAATGAAGCACAAAATGACAAAACAGCGCCGTGACCCTTAGCTCCTATCTCTAATACTCACTATCTCTAAGACATACACAGTGGAAAACCGCTTTCTATCCGAAAATTCGCGTTACCCAACCGAGCTGTCGTCGTCTCTCTTATCGCGTCCTCTACTTCTCTCTTTTCTTCTTTTTCCACCAAACCCAGAGAAGAGATTCATTCATCGCAACAGGATATGTGAGCAATCACGGATACCACCACGTGGATGGGCTCGACCACAAGAGAAAAAAAAAAAACCAAACCTAAAAGAGCTGAAGCTAACGAATCGAAGGAAGCGCAGAAATTTCGCGTTGCCCAATAGCGCGTGCAGCTTTACATAACGCGTGTGTGTAGCTCATACAAAAGACGAGGCGGTGGCACGCATCGCGGCGGGCTGACGACCTTTCGAGCATAAAAAGACAATTTTCTAATCTAGTAGCGTCGCTTCCACCGAGCTATATGGTGCATTGCGATGCGAGTGAAAACTTGTGTGTTATATTGCCGTGTATATACCTTTGATATAACGATTGCTCTGTCGCGATGTAAATGCACTTTTTCATCGTTGCATTAATGTACAGCTGCCGACTTGTGACTGTAGTGGTGTACGACGGCGTTGAGTAACTTTAACGCGTGTTTGTTGAATAAATAATCTTGATTCGCCTTTAGTTTTTTTTTTTTGTGTGATATGGTCGCTGAGGATTATTGAAAGCGTTGCGTAAAGGGATCGTTGGAGAAAAAAGCCTGATCGATTTCTGTATCACCAGATAATTGCTCAGCTTATTTTATGTCTTCTGTCGACTATACTGGATTATTTTCATTTGACGGAAAAATTAGAAACTACATGTATTGTAGAAGTACTTTCTATCGAAAGTATTATGATTGGAGAACAATCCATTTAAAATAGGTATATATACGTGTGTAGAATAATAATTGCTGGTTCATGCTATGTTAGATATCCAGTTAATCTGAACTGAAGTGTAAACAAGCCCAACTGCTTTATATACCTGTATAAAAGAAAAGTATCTTAATTGTCACATTACAATTTTACGATCTTGATTCGCAAATGGAAAGAAAAGTCAAGTCACTAGGAGAATATTCTACCGGTTAAGATAAAAAAAGGAACAAAACTTCATTGTCAATGACACCAAAGCTTTGATCAGCTGTATTGAGATATTATTGTTATATCACGTACAACGTATAGATCATGATTCGAATCTTATTCGTGACACTACACCTTCTTAATGCACTTAGTAGTATAGCCCTCGATCGTATTTGCCCGAGAGTAATGCTTTCCCGGTAATACATTAAGACTCACTTTGACACGTCATTTCCTCTTTTCTCCTCACTATAGAAATGTGTGCGCATGCACTCGAATCTCTACCTCTCGTCTCTTTAAATATTGTATCTTACCATAAAGCTCGCTCCTTGGACACTAATATACATTTTGCTCATCGACTTCATTTCATTTCAAGTCTACGGCGGTATATCGCTGCACTTTTTCTTACGCAACATATATGTATACAACACGCGCCAATTGAATTGAAATTGCGGATGCTACACTCGAAATCGTCGGAGAAAGCCGAAGCAGGACTACTACTACTACTACTACTACTCCGAAATGGTATATCAGGTTTCGTCCAGTATGTATTATAATTAAGAGCTTTTCATATATGCGCCCGCACAATATTGCATTGTGAATGCGATGGCCCATTTTTGTATTACTTTATACTTCGTGTGTATATAGTGGCCACTTGGTTCCGCGAATCTAAGCCGGTTGCTTTGTTGGTTTTACATAAGAGCGCGACGAGTGGATTTTCTTTTTCACGCGCGCGCCGCGGCCTTTTTTTGTTATATTCGCTGCAGTAGCTATAGCTGTCAATAAACTTTCGTAAGTAATTCAATTTGCTTACGTAAAGTGTAATTGTGATCGCGTTGTATAGAAGTTGCGCGCTATATCGCGAAATTGGGCCTTTTTATATTGTACTTGCTGTTGAAACTACGTGTCTTTAGTTATATCGCGTGGCTTGCAAGTGTTGGTAAACGTGTGTTTGACATGTGCTGACGAGCATAGTGCACTACTCGCGTTTGCAGAGCATAGATTTTCGGGTATATAGATCCGTTGCGCTTCTGCATCTGGTGTGTCCAGATGCATTTAATGGCGGTTGAGCCTGTTGGCCATATGGCTCGTCGTCCTTGAATTGAAAAGTTTCTACCTAGACCAATCTTGTTGACGTTCTCCCTTATGCTTCATGTATAGGTATAGGCACATGTTTTCGAGGGTGCGATACATTTTCCCCGAAAAGATTAAGTCATCTTTGAATTCTATGAACTTTTTATTGCGTCCTGGATTTTTTTAACATTATCATTTTTTCATTTCAACTTCTGTAGAGTAAATTCAAAATAATACTGGCTCATTTTATTTTTAATATCTATAGATAGCAATAAAAAACATTATTATTCATTTCCTTCGCGAAACGATGTGCAAGAAAAAGAAGAAGATACATAGAAACACGTCGAACCGCAAAAGATGACTCACAGGCAGATGAGCTGTAAAATCAGACCGATGTCTTAACCGCACTGTACTCGCCGCATCCGTTCTAATCATCCTCATACTCTTGAACAGGAAGTTTGTGTTTTGTTGCAATAAAATTTGTCATTACGGTGACTTTGCCTATATATACTACACCGTTTATACTCCCTACTTTGTTACACAATTCTAATAAGTCCGCCTAAGAAATTTATAGTCTGAATTTTCCATCAATACAAACGTTTTACACTTGCAAATTTGCACTTTACGTAATTCTTCTGCAGTTAAAATCGCTAATTATATTCAAAGCTCAGAGACACTTGTATACATTGCATCTAAATATTCTTACTACTCGAAAGCCGCCTTTTCGGCTCGTGTGTTTTGACGGAAGCTGACAGTTTCTAAGCGCAATTTCGAGATTACGATCTTCCTTATCGCGCGTAATTGACTTGGATCTTTCGAACCCGGCTTGAGCACAAATTTTCTCACGACACCTTTTATTTAACAAACTCACATCACATTTTGCTTTAAAAAAAATCACGTTTAATAATAACCAACTATCCAATTCACAAGTACATACATCTCGTCATCGAAACATTACACCGGATCGGGTCCACTCATCGCGTCCACCAGGTGCGACACGCTCGTGTATATATATACTCATCGTGTGCGGCGCGATCTCGAATAAGCTCTTACAC
Source organism: Cecidostiba semifascia (assembly GCA_900474235.1). Taxonomy (NCBI): domain Eukaryota; kingdom Metazoa; phylum Arthropoda; class Insecta; order Hymenoptera; family Pteromalidae; genus Cecidostiba; species Cecidostiba semifascia. The sequence goes on from UCQR01003263.1 coordinate 25,715, forward strand.
CGCCAGCATACCTGATGCTAGCAAAGACAATGATATACATATATAATTCTCTGAAGTGACATCGGATCCTCGAGTTTACAAAACGTCGATAATATACTACTCGTATCGATCTTTCTACGCAACGGCGCAGGTATGCATATTATATACGCGACATAGAGTTTTTCCATATATTAGTAGTATTATATACTGAACAATGTTATTATAGAATTGACACTAGGCTGTTTTTTTGTCCGGGATCGAGGCGAGCATTATATAGCCGGACTCTTTGTTCTTAATGGGTGTCATTAAAATTCTTACGTCTCTCTCTCTTTCTATCTCGGAGAAGTCTGATGGAAAAGACATTCGTGACCCACAAAAACAGAGTATATACCGGAGATAAAATATGTAATTGTGATTTTTCGCGGTGTATACAGCTGATGAATGAAGATTGCAAAAAGTATGGATTACGTGAAAAATGACGCCTCTGAAAGCCGGCGTTGATGTCCGCCGCTTCGAATTCATATTCGTCCAAAAGCTATGAATGTAAATCGTCGTCTTTTATAACTGTTAGCCGTAAAACTCGAATAATAAAGGATATGCCTCGAATGCGAACGCGGTCTCTTCTGTCTAAATAATTAGCGACGACTGTATTTTCTAATACACACCGAGAGAGAGAGGTATTTCACTTTTCGACAAATTGATATTTCATTTTCTTCCTTTATACACCATCATTGACCTGCTGGCATGTGCAGACGTTTAAAGAGAATAAATATAATTACGATCGTATATTAAACGCTGATACATTATACACTTCGGTGCAGTTAAGCCGCGATCGTAAATATAATTTGGGTTATATTCTTGCGTAATTATATAGGTATCAGCGATTAAGAAAATCCAAAGATTGTACGCTATTTGTTACACGCCAAAAAATATAATAAACTAAGACTTAATTACGCGACAAACAGGAAGGGCGATGTCTTTTTACATAATGTCTGTCGAGAAAAGATCGCATCTCGGTTTCCAAAACTAGCTCTTTACGAAAGAGAAAGTATAAACATGTATATATTATAAGCTGCGCCTCTTCCAGAAAGTCGCGCTATTTACCGGATGAGGGAAGAGGCGGAGTGAAGATACGCAATATTTTCGCTCTTCTCTCACATATAACTCATGCATCAAAATTCGTAGCGTAAACGCGCACGGAAAACGGAGAGAGCAAGAAAACGTTTGCTCGACTCGTTAACCCCGGCACTTTCTCTCCCGTCATCTCTGTCACTAATTTCCTCGTTATCTACTCCGACGACCCTCTCTCTATCTCTTCTTCCACGTGCGTCTCTACTGTACATCACTCGTTCTCTCTTTCATTCCCTCTCGACTTCCTCCGCGTCAAATCACTGATGGCCTCTCTCGTATACAGCTTTTGAGGTGTATACAATATAAGCGCGGAGTTATATTGTCTCGAGAGTCGGCTCCAACGCTATAATTGCACTTGTTATACATAGAATTAATTCTGGCTGTCGAGATATACTTGACGCGTCGAATATGAGAAATAATAACTGGGATATAGAATATGTATACATTTGAAGAAAAAAGAAAAAAGAACGTCGCTGAAGCGCAATCACGCGTGTATTACTCCATTATCCAGATCCAGGCGCACTTCGTGTTTGCGCATTTTTCGACATCAGGTCTCTCTCATGCAATATTTATAAATCCCGCGCTCGGAAAAAACGAGCCACGCAGCATAAATCGCAAGCTCGATACTTTTGCCCCTGACTGTCTTTCTCTATACTCGTGTGTGCGTATGCGTATAATATACATTATATGCTCGAGACGAAGACTCCGGGGAGCTGATGTGTCGCATCACGACGATTTTATTAATAAGCGCCTATATATAACAATAATCCTCCTGTGTCCCCTTCGTCGATGCATCTCGGCGAACGACTATACAGGGAAAGCTTATGTGGTTGACTGACCCGCTGTCGTTGTTGCTGCACACACACACACACACATTGTGCCAATCGGCTTTTCCAGCTGCGGGATGTACGCTATACATATGTCTATATATACATATTATATGCACAACCGCCGGAAGCAGGCAAACTTTTGGAGTAGCCTGCAATTGCGCTTAATGCCGATCTTTCGAGTATATAGATTATGTGGAGCGTGTGTTTGTCGTCGAGTGATTTATCGCAGTCGTTATTGTCATTCGTATTAATTGAACTTGGCACTACTATATACTCCGAGCATCACCGGCTCTGCGTATTTATATGCGCGCAGTTTTGCAGCTTATTGGGCTGATTAAAAATGCCGGGAAGCAGCAGCAGCAGCTGCTGCTGCTGTGTCTCTCGAGTTCAAGTGTGAACGTCCGAGAGTTCGGGCTTATCTAGTATTTTGAAAAATTGTTTTTCGGCAGGAAAACCAGTCGGATGATAAGGCGACGTTGTAATCTAATCCCTATACACACGAGAGGAAGCCGAACGACGTATAATATATTGTAGCAAAGTAAGTGATATAGTTATGGTCTATTTACATGTTGCTCCACATTAGATTCGATATTTTAATTGAATTGTAAAAAAAAGTAAATTTGCATCGTCCATCAGAATAATATCAGAGCGCTGTCGTATGCGTCCCCCGCGCGCGCGCAGTTTGTTTAGAAACACACACACACACATTCGCGACTCAAACAAAATGTACGAGCGCGAGTTTTGAAAATAATAAATGTGAATTGCATGACTTTTAACGATTTCACGCGCGTGCAGCCCGACAGATAAAAGCCCCGGAGATTTGTTTAAATAATTGCCGAGCACGTCTGCGCAGCGTTTAAATAATTGCAATTGAAAAATGCACGCGAGTATATTATAAGCCATCACATATATATATATATGCGCGTCTGTCTGCATACATATTATATTGTACACACAGCTCTCAGTATAGTCGGCTCTCCGTTACGCGCTAATATGAATCAATAGGGATAGCTCGTTATTCAATTGAAGAAGCTGTATCATAAACATTTTTAATGCCAACTATTAATAGAAATGGCTAGATTGCGATAACACGAGCTTATATGAATTCTTATTGAAAAGAAGGCCATTATTCATTTGTGCAAACAATTATTGAAAAACGTAAACATCGATTTTTAAAAATAGACTTTCCAAACTCACCTTATAGCGTGCGAGGTGCACCCCTCGACGAGTGACCAATCGATCTTCCTCAAAAAACAACAACAAAAAAAAAAGGAACTCTTCGTCTCGTTCGTTCGTTTCGTTATCACTGAACCATCGATCGCACGTCGCGCACTTTCCACTGAATCTATGTATCCTCAAATCAAATAATACTTTCCTTCGAGTATACCAGAAAGCAAATACCGATCACAACGAAAAAAAAAAAAATATATCCCGATCACCTGCACGTCATACGCTGGATGGCGAGTAGCATCCTGCGAGTGCAAGCTACTATTCTATGTATACTATTGAAAAAGAACACAAGTCGAGCGAATGGGGCTCTCTTTGGCAATGGTCGATCTGCCGAGCCTCCGAGCGAAGGACTGAACTGCCGATCGGTGCTGCGAG
>UCQR01003265.1:0-12317 GCA_900474235.1 Cecidostiba semifascia
AGAGAGAGAGAGAGAGAGAGAGAGCCAGGAAATATCAGTACCGCTGGGGAAAATTGATTATAATGGGGGAAATAATTTATTTGGTCGAGCGCTCGTTATGCTCGGTATATTTGCCGAGAGTGAATTTTAGAAACTATAAAATTGATAGAAAGTGACGACTGATAAATGTAACTTGATTTATCCAAGCGGAATTTCGTACATGAGAGATAATTTTGAAAACTTGCTATACATTATCACTCAACTTGGTATCAAAAGTTTGAATGAAATTTCTACTTTGTGAACTAATTAACGCGATCAAAACTTGCCTCATATTCTTTAATCATCTTCGCGGGAAAATTAAACCATATACCGATTGTTAAAACTCCATTACGACGATCGAACAATTTTCTCTGTCATTTAAATCTTCTCCTACAATACTAGCAGCTACTCAGACTTAACGAGAACTTCCAGACCACAGAATAATATCACACGGTGCAAAAATTCCAGCCACTACTTCCTTTCCAAAACATTAAGCTCTCGCTCGTACAAAATAAAGCTACAAGATAGAAAACGCGATATATCTCGGCTGAGAAAAAAAAAAGAAGAAGAGAAGCGAGCGTTCGATGTGATTAAGACCCGGAGCGCGTGAACGGAAAAGTGCCGGGGTACACGCGATTTTCCCACATAGTCGAATTTCCACGCTTAATGGGGCCTCGAGGTCGCGGCGCCATCCGTTATGAAGGCAGAGCATGCGATTTCTCCGGGGATCAGTTTTATCATCCTTACGAGTCTTGACGTTCGAGGAAAAAAGAGAAGAAGCGTTGAAAATTTTTCCCACGAATAGTTTAAGCATAGTCGCTCTTTTGTTCTCTATATAGAAGATATCTTCTTAATATAAGTGGATTCGATGAAGATCGAAGGCTGTCTTTATTAGGGCTCATTCGGTTAAGCCTCCGCGCGTCAAAGTGACGAACCATCAGCTTTTGGATTGTGCCATAGGTTACGAATGAATTTCTTCATTATTCACACCTTTTCTGCAATAACGCAGACTCATCCCTGAGCTATACAGAAATTTCACGAAGTCATTTATATGTATAGAATATTTCAGTCCGGCTCTGTACTCCTCATTTATTCCCACCACCTGTAAGAAACGTATAGCGCAGCAGAAAATCAAACTATACTTCTTTTGTGTTCTATCATTCTATTATGCATTTTGTCCGCATATACGTGCAAAAGAAGCAAAGCAAAAGCTTCGACCGACAGAGGCAGATGCAGCAGAAGTATAGCAAAACCGAACGATGAAGCTCGACCGCTGGCTTGCATCTATATACGGGCTTCGTCGTCGGCTGGGGAATAAAGTGCCGGACGCGCATGTAATACGCCGGGGGATTCAAATTTCCAGCAGCAGTAGCGGTTCTGCCAAGCTATACACTGCAGCTGCGTCTCGAGAGCTTTGTTGGCAGACAAAAGGCCGCCGCCGCCGCTGGCGGAATGGCAAAAATTCGATTCGATCAATCACGCAGAATCTCCGCCTTATTGCGACGACACAATCGACGCGCTCTATCAATTCTTTTGCTTCTCTCGTTTTCTTTTTCCTGTGTTGTACCGCAGCAACAGTACTTGATTAATCCCGTCTCGTTGGCGCGAACGAGCTTTTTCTCTCTCTCTCTCTCTCTCTTGCTCTCGTGGTCGCTCACCTTTTGTCGTCGTCGACTTGCGGCCCCGTAAATCCTTGCGGAAATGTGTGTACATTCGCGGCGGGCGACTCGTGCTCAAGATGGCGGAAAGCATATGTGTATGTGTGTGTATGTGTGGAATGATTTATGCTTATAGAAATAAGGAGACGCTTTTATATATACGCTCCCACAGACGGGATACGGATGTCGCCGTGGTATAATGCTCTTGATCATCTCGGAGATTTTTTTTCTGTGATTTACTGCAGAAACGAGCTATACGCTGCGTTCGACGAGTTATTTCCGTACAGTGCGAAATATATTTACTCTCGAAAAGCTAATATTTTGGAAATAAACAGGTATAGTACTAACATGTGTCATATACATTACACTTTACTCAACTTTTGGCGCGGACTCGCGCGTTGGACATGTATATTTACGGAATTATGGACTTTGCGTGTGCGACGTCGTGTCCGCATCAGAATTCAGAGCAGAGAAGCGTTATTACTCCGTTGGCGGCGGGATCCGTGAGCACAGCCGAAAGTCGTCATATATGATTTCGTTCCCGGAATGTAAAATGCTTCTTATACCAACGTATTAAATGCAAATCCGCAGCTGCATCTATATACCGCACGAATTCGATCGCGGAGATGTACATCTACTTTTTTCCCGAGATGCGCGGTGCTGCATAATTTAGCCGAAGCAATTAACGCCCGCTCAACCAAAGTTTCATCAACGAGTATAAGAAAAAAAAAATCAATTACTTTACGGTCCAATTACCCAAAGAGAGATGAGAGCGAGCCGCACGTAAAATCGCTGAAACTTCGCGGCGGTATCCCCGAGAGTCCAAAAAGCCGAAGTTGAGCTAAGGCAAGCTGAAATCGTTCTAATTACCCGCCTTAATAGCAAGTCTTGGCCAGCGCGACCGCACAGCAGCGGCTAAATAATTGCCACGGCCAGTATATAGGTATACTATATACATATCGTCCCCCCCAGAGAAAATCAGCGAAGCATTGCAAGGCGTCTCGCGGTAATTAGAGATATTAATACGAGAAATTAGCGGCAGATACGGCTGGTTTAACGCGCGAGATAATGTTTGAGCAGTTGCAGTCGAGATTATAGACAGAGACGTGGGATAATACGCGGTTGATTGACGGAGAGGGAGAGAGAGAGAGAGAGATAGATATAGAGTCAAGAGGCGCGGCTGAATTCCGAAGCAGCGTTTTACGCCACCGCGAGAATCCTTGGTATTTCAATGCGGATTCTCGGCTACAGTCGAGTTTACTCAAAGTATTTGCCGTCGTTGCGGCAGGGAAGAATTCGACTTGCTGAGCTCGGCTGGTTTGGTGATTTTAATTGGACTCAATGGGGCTTGTTTCGAGGAGGATATATAGCTGAGGAGTTTATTATTAAACGTTAGTGAGTGATTGACAAGACGATTTATTTGATATATTTGTCAAAACTATATTCAAAACGATTTTTTTTTTCAAACGTATATAACAAATAGAATCTACAACAATGACCCAGAAAAAAGGCACAACAGCTGGTGGTACAACTAAAAAATGAAAAATTCCAGCCAATAACCCCGACAAAACTCACAAGCCCATTCAATGCCCTACATACACGCCAAAATTTCCATTTCGCTCAGCAGCAGCTCGGCGAAAATACGCTCATTAATACGAGCTGCGGCAGAAATTCATGCGAGCCGATTTCCCATTACTCGAGGCTTTCGCTCAGGATCAAAACGAGAGGACGAAAATCGGGCGCCACACAGCCATCATTTCCGGCGTTGCTCCGATGACAGCAAAGCCGAAGGGAGTTTAATACCTCACGCGCTCGTGTAATACATAAGCGCGTGTGTTTGCGGGGTGTCAACGCGCTGCGGAGACTCTCGTCTCGATATTGATGCGAGTCATGATATTATAGCGTTTTCGGGATAAAGTTTTTAAATTCTATAATTAGTACAGTATACGAACTGGCAATCGCGCTTGATAATGGAGCTACGCAAACGAGCAAAATACAATTAATATCCATCAGTCACCGCAACATCTATAATACCGTAATCTGTTCGGTTGAAACTCGGGTGGAACAGTTTCCCAAAACTAATTCAATAATAATTGAGCAAGCTTCACGACGACGACTATTTGCGATTCGGGACGACGCTCGCGCTACATACATAGACGCAAGAGAAACAGGGCATCAACGTTACACACTGATTCGCGCTGCCATACGTCGTCTTCCCCGTGCATAACTCTCGGGACCGACAAAATACCAGGAGTTCAAAGGCTGACGATGTACTGCAGTCGACTCTCTCTCTCTCTCTCTCTCTCTCTCTGTATGGCACATCTGTGCATTAATGTGCGCATATAAATTTCCATCCGGCTCTCAGCGCTTCATATGTAGCAGCTATTACCAAGAGTGATGAATGGGTTGTTTATGTAGGCAACATCTTTAGAAAAATAGTCAAACAAAAATGTGCTCTTTGAATATACGATGATTTAAAGGGTTCAATTAGCATAAATCAGAAGCAATAAAACGAAATTGCAAATTTGAAAATGCATGAAAACCCATTCAAAAATGCAAAGGGCGGATAATCCGCATTCGATACTTCATCATCCGTACTAATGGAAATCATAAAACTCGCACACGTGTTCCCAATTTAACGGCGGACGAGATATAGTATCTGAACGCGAAAAATGAAAAATGCAAATAGGAAATCGCAGTTGCCAATATCGAAAGCCGATCCTTGAATATTCAAGATCTCGCGCAAATATCAACCGCTTGCCGGACTTTACGACGTCGGACACGGGGACGCGTTAATTGATCAGGCGGATACGCCTCGAGTTAATGGACGCCGCGCAACCGTTACGAGTTTACGAGGCCGCCGAATGGACGTTGTCCTTGTTTTTTTATGGGTCTCGTGGAGTTGAGATGTGACAGATGCGGAAAAATGAAAAAAAAGCAGGACCGCAGAGGGATGTCGGCGTTTATGAGCTGGCCTTAAGTGCCCACGGCGCAACAAGTTAAAATTGCGGTGCGTGGGCTGGTCCGAGGTGTAGTTATATGTGACGGTTGTAATTTCTACTGATGAGAATTTTGAAATATTATTGCAAGATGAGTTATCGAGTTTATAATTGACTTTGTTGGGGTTTATAGCTGTTTGGGTTACAGTTAAATTGATATTGAAGCTTTTAATTCTTGACGATTCGTTTTTATGAGATCGTTTTATTTGGTAATGAACTTTTCATGTTAATTATTTAAATGTAAAAGTTGAAGTATACTTTGAACGAATTTCATGTTTTTCTATATAAACCTCTGTTTTACTATAATAAACCTCAGCCGTAACTTAAAAATCCCTCTCCTCGTGCTCACTCTCCGTTCGGATCCACCGCGTTAAGCCTTCCAAATCTCGACCATCTCCTCTCTCGCATGTAATCCCCTATACCTACATAAATAAGTTGTCCAATGCTGGCACATATACCAGTGAACACATGGAAATCCCATCCTCTGTTCCATCTAAGATCGATCAAACGTTGAGCCAAGAGAAAAAAAATGTACTCCGGACGAGTCATTTACTTGCGCGAAAATAGAGCCCAAGCATATCTTGATTTTCTTTCAGGCCTGTGGCTTAGGAAGTCGCACGGTGAGTCGCCTTTGGTGAGCGGCTGACACGTTAATTGCTTTTCCCTGTTGTCAGAGTTTTCTTTTAGCGTGGCTTTCGGTTTTCCGCGAAAAGTCGCTGTCTTTGTTATAGGAACATGGAACGTGAGTTGTGTGAGGCAACGATTCATTTTGCGAATATAGAGTGTATTGGGGCCGTTTCACATTTTAAGACTTTCCACGAATTAGTTTGTTACATGTAAATGAAGAATGTTTGTTATTCATGCCACGATCCATCCCTCTTTCGGTTGCTTGAAATGGATGGCCTTTTGTGTACTCTGGGGGTTGAAGCTTCCACTTAATTTCTGGGAGAACCCAGTGAGTTCAGTAGAAAAGGTCAGCCTATGCTCAGACGAAGGTCAACAAATAAGCGCCGACGTTTTTTATGACGCCGAGACGTCGCCCTCTAAGGACGATACACAGGGTCAGCTTCGACTTTGCTCGGACATAACTTTCGGAGATTGTGCCGAATTATTTACGTATTTCTTTACACGAGAGCTACGAGTGTGCAGGTGCGGTGGATTTAACTTGGGTAATCATATAGGAATTATACGCGTTTTGAAAAGTTTTAGAATTTTCAAGTGGCGGTGACTTTACGGAACTATTTAACAACTTTTTACTACGTCTTAGGAGCCAAACTTCTTTGAATATAATTTCCCTTTGTACAAAGTAATTTCAGTTTAATAATACGCAAAAATTCAAATAATTCTCAGTTCTCTCGCAAGCTTCTACTACATACAATCCCTAATACACACATTCACGGTCGATTAATCTGGTTCGGTGACATCACCACCTCCGTATAAAGAAATCGTCGAGCACGACAACGCGCGGCAGTTCGAAGCTTCTCTCCCCCGCATTGTTCGTCTCTGGGCGACGAGTAAAATCTCGCTCTTTCTCTAGTCGGCAACAATCGGCGCCCAAGCCCGGAGATCGATGAGATTCCGCGCGTACTACTCGCGGCTTTTTAAAGGAAGATTTATGTACTTCCTGAACATGCCAGCTACTGCACCGGGCCATCTTTAATGAATTAAGAGCGAGCCAGAAAGAAAGATCGAACGGGGTCACGCTGGCCGGTCTTTTTTCCTGAGCTTTTTTTTTCTTCGTATTTTATGCGCCTTAAACTGCGCCCGTGGAAATGCTGTCAATATCCTGTGGCATTGTTTTGCCTCGAGGAATGGATCATCAATTTCACGTCCAGATGCTATACTGCGACGCTAGCGAAAGCTAGACTATTATCTTAAATCTTGATTATATCTCAAACTTTTTCAGCTGAGAAGATGCAGTTTGTATATTAAACTATCAATTTCTGATGTATTCCAAAGTCGTGCTTATACATTATGCGCATGATAATTATGCGTGCTCAGTGAAAATGTAAGAAAGTTTTTAACCAAAGGAGTATCCACTCAAAGTTTAACAACAAAAAGTGCAAGTCAGAAAAACGAGAGAGGGACTTCCTTATTCTTTGTCAGCGCTTCTGACCAAAAATATTCGCCTCAATGCACACGAAGTAGCAGAAACTCTGCCAGGTTTTAAGAGAGTGCAGGGCTACTTCACTTTATTCCCGAATATCTTCTAACTTATGTTACATCCTACTTCCGCTTTTATTCGCAATACGTTACGTCGCGCGTTAATAATTCTATTTCTTATTATAAAAAGTCGTCCGCGACTCAATCTCGTAAATAAACGGATCCGTGAGAAAAATTCCTCGGACCAGAGTAGCCGATGAAAAACAATCGGTGGCGTCTGCAGAAAACGAGATAAACGATCCTGCAGCCTCTTGCGCGTTATTCCCATCAAAAGCGTTTAGCGTCGCGCGCCCTAAATCCTGGATTCATTTTGGCTGGGACTCGTACGACTGCTGCACGTTCGCCGATAAGCTCGTCGACATTTATTGGAAAAGTACACTAGGCCAGCAATCCGAGCAATACGGCGCTTTATTAAAACTGCGATCATCCCAGGTGTGAGCTTCTTTTTACGAGAGGACAAATAATGGCCGGCCTGCGACATTTTGTCCGCGTATTAAGATTTCAATTCGCGCCTTATTCGAAAATTGAAATTCAAAAAGCGAGAGTCGTGATGGCAAATTGAAAAGCAGTTTTGAAAGCATATTCTCGGAATTTACTATAAGCAAAACAAGAATCCCATTTAATTAACTGCACCTCACCTCTAAGACGCGCGCGAGCATTCGTTCGGACACATTCGCAATCGCGTTTAATTACTCCTCATCAGGCAGTTCGCGTTTCACTGCGCCACAGAAACTTTTGCCGTTGGCGCATCTGCTCTGATGGAGGGATTTAATAAACTTACCGGCCCACGTGCGCGCGCGCGAACGGCCAAATTAAAATAATTAAAAAAGTAAGATACGTGTAGGAAACGCGGTCGCCCGAGCACTCGGTGATATTAAGCCATTTTACGCAGTGCGCACGGGCGTGAAACAATTTTCAGAAGAACCAAGAGAAACGTGCCTCCGTCGCTGCTGCGGTTTAATGCCCGGAAAATTATTTTCCTTTTTATTCGCGAGTGTAATTCCACTGCTCCCGGACGCTTAATAAATGCGTAATCATAGACACACGCGAGATAATTCGGTACAGACTCTGGTGAAAACGCTCCCTCCAGTGCGTATAGTTGGTGCTGTTGAGGGAATTAAAGTACGGGGTTCGAGTGTTTTTTAAACCGCGAGATTAAACTGGATCTTCTTTAATAAATTCTGGACAAAACGGACGCAGTGGTGTATACGTGTTACAATGCGTAGTGTATTTCTAGGATAAAGCTGCGGACTTTGGAGTTACATGCTTTTATTAAAAGTTTTATTGCTCGACTTGCGGGAGTGAACTTTTTTAATGTTTATATTGCGATATTACTTTTTCTATCTCTCTCGCAGCGACGGTACATTAAAGTTTCAATAGCATTTGCAAGTGAACGACTAACGAAGCGTTGTTAAATTACTCGGTGGACTTCTGGAAAGTGTGTTATCTGATGAAATTCACCGAATAGGCTCTTGAGCAAGCTTGAGCATGTACGAAGAAACCCATTGAACTCTGAAGCTATCGAGTGTACTACTCGAGAGCCCTTCATCAGCCCTTACACAGACTTTAAAATGTGCCTTAAAGCTGCGCACGACAAAGTTTTTTTTTATTAATTATTCAAGCTTGCGTATTTTCATCTGCTGATAACCATAAATTCACATTTGTAAGCAGAATAATATATGACCAAGTAGAAACAGTCGAGCATAGCAAGACGTGCTGCCTCTAGAATCAGTGTCAAGAGTATAGCAGCCATAAATAATGCATAACCCAATGCAAGCTTCATATCATTATAAGCCCCGGAATATATCCCATATACTCTCTTCACCGCATCCTAAATTCTCTCCTATAAACGCAGCACTCGTTCGGAAAATCTCTAAAGCATCCTAGAAATTCAGTTACTCCCGGAGGCGCCTAACCGGAAGGAAAAAGCGCCCGGAGGAATTACCGCAGACTTCCACTGCTACGTGCCTCCCGCCTCGGAGAAAAAAAAGTAAGCTTGCCATACGCCCAAGTATGCCGCGGCGAGGCGCGGAATTCGGAATCCAGGCTGCGTGACGCGCTGCGCCTTTCAAGCACCTCGAACAATATCTCTCTCGCGGAAGAAAAGAGAGAGAGAGAGAGAGTGAGGCCTCGAAGCGATCGAGAAATAGATCCGGAGTTTAATGCCGCGAGGTCGTGACGAGCCTTACGAAGCGCGAAAAGTTCAAAGCTGCGGCATTTGAATGGGGAAACTGCAGCGCGTGGGAGATTTAACAAAACGATGCTGTAACTCGAAAGTACTTTAGCAGTCGATTCGCTCGCCGTAAATTCAGCTCTGTTATTTGATAACTTTTATGAGAGGGGGTGTGCAGGAGATGTATTATCTGGCTAGGGTTAGAGGTGAGTGTGTGACTGTTAAGCTCGAACGAGATCGAGCTTTTTTTATGAGCGCGCGACCAAGTCGCAGGAAGCAACAGTCTTTGAGGAGCTCTGATCCTCGAAGATCGAGAGCAAAAAATTCGCGGGGTTTATTTCTTTGGCTTGGAGGCGAGGTCGTGCTTTTATTTTTGGTTGTATGCGGTAATGAATTCGATGAGCATTTGCTGTTTTATGGTTCGTCGTAACTAGACCGTGAACTTATTACTCAGTCGATTTCTATTGAAGACTTCGGCAGAGACGGGGATTGATTACACTTGCATGAGTCAGAAGAAATTCTTTCTTCATCGATATTTTTGTTCTCGTATGAATCTGTATTACGTTACATCTAAGTGAATTAGGGAGATGCGACTATGAAACGAACACTATCAAAATTCCATATCTAAGCGTTATCAATTTTTTATTATTTCAATCTATTTTCAGCTTCTATCTCGATCGATAGCATTATTTATAACCAGCATATAGAACTCAATATTTCTCTCCAAACCATTCCAGCTCTTGAAGTTGAATTGTAACTCGAAGTAGCCCGCAAGCTCACTAATTCCTCCTATGCATAAACGAAACCTATCAATCCCTAAATCATTCACACCCCACATAAAAAGAAGCCCCTCGGGAACCGCTCACGACCTCGCCTTTCCCATCCCGATCTCCTGCAAAATTGAACAACTAATCAAGCGAATTGATAGTAAAATCTGAGCCCATAAGCCAGGCCCCTGTGAGCAAAAACGAATGGAATCGCATTATCGGGAAGATCCTTGGGAGAGGATGGCTCCGTATGCATCGAAGCTCGTAAAGAGCGAATTTCCACGACGGCATCGATCAAAGCGGTGAGAGAATAAGAGAAGCGTATATTCGCTAAGTGCGCCGCGGTCGCCGTCGGGCCAATTAGACGGGAGAGCAGTCGCGTAGCGCGCAAAGAACCGAGAGGCGAAAGAAAAACGAACCTGGCCAACGTGAGCCAACAAAGGAGGAGATGAAAGTGGTCGAGAGAGGCGCCTCGACAGCCGAGAAAAGGGTGAAGCGCGTGTTTTGCGAAGCGTCACGGGAAGAACATTTCGAGATGGAAAAAATGATTATTATATGCCTTGGGATAGTATGGTTGCATATGAGGAATCGATTTTTATATCCATCTTACAATATCTCTCCGTCTTTAGTGAAATCCATTTTTTATAGAGACGGTAAAATAGCTTATGACTAATATATGAGCCTATAAGAAGTATACTTAATAAAGCAACTCCATGATTCTTTTACATCGTAAAAAATTACGGTTTCCACGTAAAAATTCCGTTAGCGCGAAAGGTGAGCAGTGTCGAGTCACTTTATTAAAAGACGAGTTACATATTCTGTCGAGAAGATGAAAATGTTGCGAAAAATATATCGCGTCCTAATCGCTTTATTATGCAAACTTTACCCGAATAATATGTCTCGTAGGAATAGTAGTACACAAGCTGATCTTCATTTTTCACTCGATTCTGCTGTTGAAATGGCTGGAGAGACGACGCCTACACCGCAAGACGTTATTTTTATGAAAAGAACGTGTTTCACTCGGGGAATTTCCTTTTTGCACGATGATGTAGCAACGTTAGCGAGAACATCATGCGCCCCGCTAGCATGAATTTTAATGGACGTTTCATGTAAAATAACGTAAAATATGCTGCTGCCTTATCCAGCCTGTATACTTTTTATGAAAAAAGAAAACTACATAATCAAATTTTGTTATTTCTCCTCGATCGCGTCAAAGGATTATTTATTTAATTACAGTCGTACATCGAGAAACAAACGACACGAGGATACGTTAAATTGAATAACGAGAAAATCCGACAAGAATCAGCGATCCGCGCATTTAATCAATTTATTTGAGCGCGCGCTTTATCGATAACGTCGTTAGAGACTGGAAAAAAATTTACAATTATCCGCGAGTATTCGAAGAAAAAGAAGAAGAAGAAGAAGCGCGAGCCAAAGCCATTAAATTGAATTTCTCTCTCTCTCTCTCTCTCTCTCCAATCTCTTTAGTAGCGGCATCAATCCTAATATCCCTTTCCGCCGTTCCTCCTGGAAAAAATAAAGCCAAGATCGAGAAGAGCCACTGCTTTATCCATAACCGGCGTTCGAAAATAGCTCTGATTGGATTTTCCGTTGATCGCGATTAGTCGTCATCGTCGTTTCTATCTCGGCGTGTCGTCGGAAATTCGAAATTTCTCAGAGGCGCTATTGCTCCCTCTCCAGCTACTCGACGTAATTAGCGAGCCGGTCGAGTGCGTCTCGCCAGAGCTGAAGCTTCAATTATCCGACGGCGATCTATATATAGGCTTATATGAACACACGTAAACACGGCTGACGCGTACACATGCGAGGCGTGATTCTGCGGGCTGATGCCTATGCGGGATATACTTACGCTCGCGAATCATCTGACTCTGCGTATATGCAAAGCCGAAGATTATATTTATGGGGATATACGGATGTTGTGGGATGTTGTTGTTTTTTAATTTAATAAAGTAATTATAAATAAGATATTTATAAGGAGTCGGCTTGGAAATTTTCAACTAAAAGTACGCAGAGTTTTTCCGCGTTTATACTGTCGTGACGCAAACACACGTGTCACGTACACGCGTAGGAAAAAAGTTATAAATCATATACCAGCTCTCGTATTTTCTTTTTATACGAGACCAGCTAAACGTGTTTCTTGTAATCCGATGAAATTCATCAAAAGCACAGAGACATTTTCTCCGCATTTATATTCAAAAGCAATCATCAGCCACAAAACAGAATCAGTTGACCTACACACCCTATATACAAAAAGTCCAATTACCAGCCTAGTTACATTAACCGGGCTGCGCAACCAAATTCATTTTGCGGACGCTCGCAGCACATATCCATAACCTGCTCTCTATAGCACATACACACGTGTGCGCAATTCGGTTACATCAGCAACGTCGATACACACGCGCGTGACCGGCCATTAGGCCGCGCTGCAGCGCGATAACTTAACTAGCAGGTTTTGCCATAATTCGGGACTATGGCGCTTGGCATAGGTGTGTGTGTGTGTGTGTGTGCACGTGTGTGT
>UCQR01003266.1:0-11098 GCA_900474235.1 Cecidostiba semifascia
TACTGTACAAGTGTACAAACATCGAAATTCACGCGGTATATAAGCACAAAACGATTATGACGTCGAATGGCAATCGATCGAAGGCCAAATCGAAGAGGAAGCAACTCCCCTGAGCTGAGACTTTGCTGCAGCAAACTCGCTCTCTCGATCGAATTACCCAGTCTCAGGCATGAATTAAGGCGCTAACAAGACGTATAATACTCTTTTTCAGAGACCACCGCGAGGCGTTTTATCGCGTATTCGGTCACTTCATTTGCGAAACTCGTCTAAATGGTTCTCGATAGTTTGATCTGTTAGATAAAAAAAAACCTGTATACATAATATCCCACAGAAATGTTCATTTAATCAAATCCAATTAACCCGTTAATATCGCGCCAATTTTCATCGTCAGCATATTTGCCCAACCCCAACAACTGTATATACTTAACGCACGACAATAAGCGCGAGCGACGTTACGGCATAAATATATATAGTCGCCTTATTAAATCGAGCGCCGCAGCGTAAATCACTCTCCGGCCGCGATATTTATATTGACACTCGACTTTGCATTTCCGCCGACGCGAGTGGTGTACGCGGTAGCTGTCCATCCAGTCGGTACGTGAGCGTACGCGCGTATATATATATATAGCATTTTTTTTCTTTACAGCCGCGAGAGCTCGAAAACATTTTAATTGACTCTTTATGATAATGTGCGGCGCTATGAAAATCGCGTCGACGCTCGAGTTTTATTTAGCTCTCGTGTATCTGTGTGTCGACTCGATCCACCTATATAGCAAGGAATTGCGCAACGAGAGAATTACTTTTTTTTTATTTCTCGTTGGGTAAGATTGATTTGAATTTCGTGCGGACTGATAAGGAGAATAGAAGAAACACGAGTTTTTTATAGAGGCGAGTTTTAACTTATTATATTCCTGTGTGCGTGTATGTGTGTTTTAAGAAAAAAAAGGAACGATAATCTCTGAGATGGATAAAAAAAGGTTTCTGTGTATATATACGTGGAAGAGTGTATATTAGTCTCCGTAGATACAACACAATAACACTAAATCAAGAAGTAAATCCGTCAAAAAACAAACTCGTATCCCTATAGGCAAACATTCCCATAAGCAGCGAATAATCCCCTCGTAAATCAGCGCATCGAGCGGACGACGACGACTCTCTCTCTCTCTCGAGAGAAGCTTGAAAAGGAAGAAAGAAAAAAAAATAAAGAAGAGAAAACGCCGTGAGGTACCTGCCCTTGCGCTCATAATTGAAAGCGCCAACGTAACGTTTCGCAATGCATCGAGTGATGTGTGTGTGTGTGCCTGTGTACGTACGCCGGCGAAATTAGCATATAATCGGCTGCCACGGGGGAAAAAGACAGTATATACGTATACACACACGTGCGGAGCCAACATCACGACTCTCTCTCTCTCTCTCTCTCTCTCTCTCTCTCTCTCTCTACTCTCGTAAATTTACGGCCGGAATCCTAGCCGCGGGGTTAAATAGAGAAGTGAATGCGCGAGTGTCAAGGGCCGGTTATATATATACACAAGTGAGATCGAGAGCTGCTGTTTATTTCACGTGCGTATATGCGAATTACTGTGATCGAGGAGGAAAGCCACCAAGAGATATGTATAAGGGGATATTTGTTCGACGTGTGATGTCTTTCGATTCTCGGTATATAACAAGCTTGACGTATCGCCAGCAATAAGCGACGTAAAGTATTTTGACAACTGCTGTCAGACTGTCGCACTCCACTCGATATTATTTAAACAAACATCTCGCGAGTCGAGCATCTCTTGACGTCAGTCTCGAGTGCACTCTATATATACGCAGAAAAATTTTCCCACACAAAGACAGCAAAGCAGATGAGAAGAGAGAAAAAAGAGAAAATAAGCAACGAGGCGAAACACACGAACGATTCTAACAAAACGAGTAGACAACGACGACGACGTGTGGCTCCTCGAAAATGCGCGCCTCTTGGCGACAAAAAGAATCATGCAGAAGCGAGAACTTCCGCGTGCCAAGTGACGAGAGCACGCAGCTCGTGCGATTTTGTCTAACGAGATGGAAAGTTTCGGTTAGCTCTCAGAATAGACCGGATACTTTGTTTAATAACTATATAGCTGGCAAGAGTATAATATAGATACACATAAGAGCGACGAATATACCTTTTGGCGCTTAAACGGTCATAAAACAAAGCGTTGTCGTTATAAAAAAAACGTCTTTTTTTTTCTTCACCGACGCGACGCACTATATACGTTACACATCCGTTCGATCGTTCGTTTTATAAGTATATAAAAAGAGGCTCTCCCTCTGCTCTGATGTGTTGTATATAGCAGCGGCGCCACCTCGTCACGCACGCATGCACACACAGAGCAGACTTTTCGTGGCTATATAGATTTGCGTGTATGTGTGTGTATTAGAGGCGCCACTACGATGCCTGATGTTTGCGTGTGCGATGTTGTATCCGCTGTCTCTGTCGCCGATTACGTGCGGCGTGTTCTGTGTGTGTGTGTGTGTGTTATTTGCCGCTCATTCCTTTGTGGCGGCGATGAGCTCGCGGTTTTTGATCTGATGCTACTGTATGTATGGTATATGTTCAGAGGAAGTTTGAGGTATTATATATCGGGAAGAGATGATGTGATTTGAAAAACTATAAAATATAATCGTTGCAATTTTCGCTCCTTTATTACTTTACGCATCGCTGTCTCGTCGAGTGTATAATAATAAGAAGAAAAACCCACAAAATGCATAATGCAACAATTTAAACTTCGCGCGCGCGCGCGCGCACGCCGAGTGATTCACCGCGGGCTGATTCACCGCGCGATTTTTTAAAATGCACACAACGCTCGCGCTCAGACGGGTCACGACGAGTACTGTATTATATTATCGTATCCGATAACGTACACATACACACATGTCTCCACTCTCGCGCGTCGACTTTCATCATCACCGCGCGCGATATAACAATAAACTTTGCTAAACGTCGCGTCAGTTTTTTTTTTTTTTTTTTTCGGGAAATGGTGTATATATGTGTGCGCGAAAAGAGGAAACAAAGCAAGAGAGAAAGATGGACGCGCGAGAATGGAAGAACGGACGAGAGCGAACCACTTGATGTTTCCGGCCGACACGACGGCTACGTTTTCGACCTGTACTTAGCGCCGCTTTTGCACGAGTAAGAGAGAGAGAGAGAGAGATCGGCTTCCGGTCGCGCCGGCGTCTAAGTGCGCCGACTTGTATTTTAAGCAGCCTTTCGCGCGCTGGAAGGGGATTTTGCGAGAATTGCTTTTAATTGCGAAGGCTGTCTGCTATACTGCTATACGCTATGCCTTCGTATATTCACGAATGCGCGCGCGGCGAACTTTTTTCTTTTATCTCGTGTCGCGTGTTTGTAATACTATATTATTGCACGAATTGTTATAAAATTTATTTCGAGATTTGCGGTCGCCATTTGCGTATAATATATACACGTCGCTTATTCTTACGCAATTTTACAATCAGCGGCTGCACGACTCTAACGGCCGACTCCGCAGCTGCTTTCTCTACATTTTTCTCTTGCTAATATGCAACCGGTCATTTCCTCTCGCTACTCTCGCTGTGTTGAAGAAAAAAAAACAACTACAACGAGAAAGTGCCGAAGCTAAATCCGTGAAGTACACAGCGTGAAATAAAACGAGTCGTCGAATACAGTCGAGAAGGCGTTGCGCGGAGGCACATAAGGAAGTTCAATTTTTTTTTTTCGTTGAAATTCCATCGCGTCCATATAATAATAATATTAAAAAAAAAAGAAGGAATGTACATTGCTATGCAGAAACAAAGTTAAAGTAAATCCCTCATTATATATCGCGAGAAATAAAATAAAGCTCGCGTCGGCATAATATAAAACGAGCCAATAATCGAAAGCCCTCCTCGCATTAATCCGTCGAGGCGCCATCAGCTCTCGGAGCCAATAAATATAGCGAGTGTTGGACCGGTCGCTCCGGCGACTTGGCGCTACTTATAATGCACACGAGGAAAATCGCCGCTGGTGTGTGTGTATATATATATATATATAGGATTTATATAGGCAAATAAGAAAGTTCAAAGGAGAGATCGGCCAATTACGATCGCTGATGTTAAAAGCTGGCGCGAACAAGACGCGATCGATCGTCGTTCGCTAAATGGGTCGACAGAGACGAGAATTTTGTTTATAAATAAAAGTGTGTGTATTAGGTGCGAGCTTTACGATGCTGGAGTCGTAATCGACTTTAGATTGTTGTTTACGGGCGACTATGACGTGTTGGCGTGGAGAATTGGATTATTGATCGACTTTCGCTTTTTGGATTGATTTATATATGCGGCAAATAAAATCAAGAATATAAATAATAATTTTTTTTTTTTTTCAAATAAGGAGTAAAACAGAAATAAATATAGACGATTCCCCGCTTAACAATAACACACGCACTCTTATCGAACAAAGCGGCTGGAAATCGGCACTCGCATATATAACACAAAACAAAGTTCAAGCAGCCGCCTCTCGCACCATTATATACTATATACAATGCATATTAAGTACTACTCTATATATTATAAAGATAAGAGCGTCACTCAAAACTCCCTTTCAATTACGCCGCTGCGAGCGATTTCAATATTCCATCCGACGCGAGAGAGAGTAAATAGTCGATATGTGTGTTGGTGAAAGCAAAAGGAAGCATCAGTAGCAGCAGTGCATCAGTGGCACAAAGAGCCGATTGACGCGCACTTTTCAGATTCTGCGAACCGTAAGGAGATAAGAGAGTTATACTGCTAATGATGCGCTCGAGGATATATACTCTCTGTGCTCGCGGCTGATAAGGGCTTCGATCGAAGCTTGGAGAATGGTGTTCGTTGCGAAATCTAAAGTAAGTTTTTGTACAATCTTGTAGGGTAAAGGCCAGTCCAAAATTGTATTTCGTTTTACAACTGATGCCATCACATGACTTGATGCTACTATATACGCTACACTTTTTTTTCTCCCTGAAGGAGGTTAGGTGACGCCTGCAGATTGAATAAGCGCGCTAAGTGCAGAGGTAGTTTTCGTAAAACGGCCTTTTATTCAATCCCACATATCACATATTATATTATATGCTACATTATATGCGTGCTGCCACAATTTCGCAACAATATCTCTCCGTCTAGTGTGTATATATAGCGCCGTTTAATAACATCTTTCGAATTGATTACCCTCTACACTGCCGTCCCTCGAAATCAGCCCAGACAGATCTAGCCCGCATAAATAAAGCGCGCAAGTAGGTGCCTCCTCTCTCTCTCTCTCTCTTCTTGCGCGCGAAAATAAATTCCCGGCTTGCGCGCACTCATTAATTTGCTCCTCCTACCACTGCATATTTTCGCGCTCTCGCGCACGTAACATTAAAGCTCGAGAGCCTATACTATATCGGCCTCCTCTACTCTTCCTCCCTGATGATGGTATATCCACGTTCTCTCTCTTTCTCGTAGCGTTTATTATATACGTGTATATCTGTATAATTCGCGAACGACTGACCGGCGCCTCACTGCTCGGTTGATATACGTATATATATTCGTTTTTTTCAGCTTGTTTCCGTGCGGGTAATTTTTTCATATATACGAGCATTACGCAATGCTCTATACAGTCGCGCGGTGATAATGAAAATAGAGCTATACTATACTGATATTATTGATCAATATTCCGAGCAGTTTTACTCAACACCGGCCACACCTACGCGCTTCCAATTAAACCGATCTCGCAGTGTATGTATATAGGCTAAGCGCAAAAACACGTGTAAGTTTCAAAACGAAAATCTCTGATCTGCATCGTGACACCCACAGATAAACAGTTCGTGAGAGAGAGAGATAGATCGATCGATCGATCGGTAAGTAAGTATAGCAGAGATAAACGTATACGGGAAAAAAATCGACAAACAGCTGCTGCTGCTGCGCCGGCTGGCGTCTAAATACAGACGGCGGTTGTATATGGTGCAGTGTATAACGTAAATATTTAAATTGTGAAGGGCGTATTATATACAATACAGGGTAGTGTGGGTCGTTTAGCATCAGAGGGATGAGCGTCAGTTGGGGAATGACGAGGAGACGGTTGCGCGTTTCTCGGTATAATCCTAAAAATTCTTATAACAATTTTTTCTTATATCATCTGTATAATAGATCGAATATAAGAATAATTAGAAAAAAAAGCAAACGATCAATTTAACGGATAACGAATCAACGCATACTATATACTTTCCAAAGCCGCATCGAACAGTTGAAAACGGAAAAAACCTGACCGACCGGTATACTCACACACACACATACATATACTCGATCCCAAAAGGAGCAGCATTGATCGCTGCAAAACCACAAGCCGGCGCTTCTAAAACGCACAGCAATTTCCCATCCGATTCATCAGCTGAATTTACGCGCGTCCGCAAGCTCTCTCCCTCTACTGATGCGCAAATTGATCGATCTTTCTCTCCCTCCGCACGCGAGAGAGATTTTCTCTTATATTTTATGCGTGTTGTGTATAAGAGCGGCGCCTATAAGCTCTTTCTTCTCGTTTTTCTTTATACTCCAGCTCTCGGGGATTACGGGTGATCACTGATAGACCGGATTTTTGCTTCCGATCTCCGCGGTTAATACTTATATATAAGGAGGGGAAGTCGAAGCTCGATCGGAAATTAAAAGACGTCGAGGAAAATGTAGAGGCGATCGGTAAGTCGATAACATTGCTGTTACATATACACTTTGTTGAAACATCGCGTAACAAAGACTATAAAATATATAATGTAATAACAACGTGTCGCATGCTCATCATATCGGACCGATAACAATAGCTTATCGACGACGTGTTGTGTTGTCTGCCGGTGATGATGATGGCTTATCGCGAAAAATTAATAATCTATATAATCGTCGCGGTTATATCGTTGCTATCATTTACATCATTTGTGTCATACACAGAAGAGAGTACCGCGGTGACGTGTATGTGCCTCTGTAAATCATCTTTCCATCATCTTGACTTGTCGCATTCCACAGACAATCAAGATTCCAAGGCGGCTCGATCTCAATCGAGGTCTTCGCTCTCTCTCTCTCTCTCTTTCTCTCGCCTTTGTATAGTTTTTGCTTCTTTTCTATTAAGCTATAACTGCACAATTTTTAATTGTAACCAATGAACCATATACTAATATATAATACACACACAGGATGCATTGCTTTTAATTTCCAAAGAAATCGGTTAAAAATACACTTGTGATGTATATATTTACTGCTGCGCTTTTTTTTTTTTTTTAAAAAGAGACCTCCTCGAGCCACTTGAAAAATCCTCGAAAACTCCTCTTTACAGCGGCTTCCTCCGCAGGCGCATATCAGCCACTTGGCTTCGACGACGAGTGTTTTAAGCCCTCGTTATTTTCGACGCGCGCGCGAGCCGATCGCGAGAGAAGAAGAAAAGCAGGCAGCCACGTGCTCTCTCTCTCTCTCTCTCTCTCTCTCTCTCTCTGAAGCCGTAAACGTTACATTTGGCTATTATTAAACATTGTGTGTATAACGGACTTTGCTGCGTTGATATTATATAGGTATATAGTGTGCGGCAGTCGCTAAATAAGCGCAGATATCGGTATGGTTTTCTGCGATCGGTATTACTGAAATTATTTTTTGGATGATCGTTAATGATGTTCATGATGTGTGATATTCTGAAATAGAGAGGAGATTTTTTTGATAGTGTTTTTCGTGGAAAATAAAAACGTCGACAGCATACGGTGGACATAAAGTATTACTCATTAAGCCGCACGTGTTCCCTATAGACCCGCTCAGCGCGGGGCGCAGGTTTATATTATGACTCTCTGACGTGGTCTGCTCCCCATCTTTTTTTTTTTTCGGGACTATATACGCGCGAGGGTCTTTTCGTTCGTAACATAAAATATATAAGGGACTAGAGCGATTTCGATGAATTTTCGACTCTTTATTTACGACAGTCGTCGGGTTTTCGGAATTCACTATATTTTGGTCTAAAAATGTTTTCGTCGATTAAACTGTTGTTATTATGCTGCTATGAGAGATCATATGCATGAAAATCGAACAAATTCATCTCGGCAGTAATGGAAACATCAGAGAGGGCTTTCGCTACTGGATTGTAACGATTTATCGTTTTGACGAATTTAGAAGTCGCGAGAGCCTAAAATAAAACTCGAAGAACTGCAAGACGCGCGAGTGTGCAGCAGATTTTATACCGAGAAACAATCCTGCGTCATCGACGCTGATGATGTGGTCTATAAAACACCGTCCGATCGGTTTCTTCCTAACTGGTTATGGACATGTACCAGTGATCGTTTCTCAAAATCCTCGTATATATTCGCTCTCTAAGCTTTACTCATCCATATATACGAAGATAAACATAATTCATCTGACAACGATGATGATTATAATGATAATAATCATTACGAATATAGCTCGGAAACGCGCCAAACATTCAAACACAACGAAATGCCATATTCCTCTCCGTATAGTTTCGCCACAGCCGCAGATGCTCCGAAATTTCTCCTCTCTCACTCTCTCTATACACGCTCTGTCGAAAACGGCCGCAAACAAGAAAACACAGCTGTATCTCATATACAGCACATATACAGCGGAGCAACTCCAATTATTGGCAAGCGCACTTGTTCGCCCCTTTTTACTCTACCATAATATCCTCTCTTTGTTATAACGAGAGAGACTCTTTCTCTCTCTCTCTCGAGCTCGAACAAAAAAAGTCCCTACTCGACAAAAGAAGGAGCGCTGCAGCTCGCGACAATTAGCCGCTTCTGCTGCTGCAGCAGAAGATACAGTACACACAGACACACACACACACATACACATACAACGTAGTATATAACGAGGTGCGCGCTTTTCGACGGCGTAAATCATTCGTCGCGGATGCGGATTTACGGTCGGCCGGATCTTGATCCGAATTCAATTTTCGCGCGCGAAAATGGGACCTGTCGCCTACACGGACTGCCTGTAATATAATGTGGGATGCTTTTATGAGCTTTTCGTCGCTATATAGGGGCTTACACGGGGGATTCTTTGCAATTTATGGGACGTGTGTGTGTGTGTGCGTGTGTGAAGCGTCGATGAAAGTTTGGACAGTGCAAGGAGATATGAGAGATGGCTTGGTATAAATTATATTGTTTTAAATCGAAAATATAATGTTTTACCGATTATTATATTCGCTCGTTTTGGAGCGAGATGCTGAAAGAATGTTGTTTACCACAATGCGCATTAATATGCATTTTCATAAATATTATACTTGAGCGAAATATGCACGGACTTTGACACTGCACGTTGAGATAAGACTTTATCTTAAATAAGCATTGAAGTGTGTGTAAGAACACTGAAATAACTATTCGACAAAATTATAAAGAACGTGTTTTCAGATAAGCATATTCCTGTGTTTTGAGAAAACAAAGTGTTATTAAAAAAAAAAATTATAGTAGATGTGTATTGCGGTTAATAGTTGGTAACATATAAAATACAACACTCATTATCATTCTAGGGTATCTAAAGGACCAACGAACCTTAAAAAGAAAAATAACTTCCCCATTATAGCATCAGCGTATTTAACCGGGCTCAATCAGCCACGAAATCCGGAGAAAAAAAAACCTCGCCAAGAAAATTACTAACGATCTCGTCAAGAGTCGTCGCAATTACGTTCGCCTATTATAGTCAAATAATAAAAAGGCACCCCCGCATCCTTATCATCTCTCGATCGTATTATCCACGCACACATATCACATGCGCACATATCAACGTTCAGAAATCGTCTCTCAGCCGAGGAAATAATAATAGAGTATATGTGTAGGAATATAATAGTTACCGGCGACATCGTCGTTGTCGGCAGTTGACGTCCTTTCCTCAGTGTCGGCCGGCACCTCATAGTCGCCACCGCCACCGCCGCCAGTGAGGTCGAAGTCAATCGAGGGGGCAGCCGCCGCGACGGCAGCAGCAGCAGCAGCCGACGTCGCGACGCTGAGCATCGTCAGCGTCGCCAACGCGATCAGCTCCCGTGGCACCATATCGCTCTACTTTTTCTCTCCTTCTCTTTTACGGCGCCGAAACTCGACGGACTAAGTGTATATGTATGTGTGTATTGCGCTCTCGCGACTTGTTTACCCGACGACGACGATGCTTGCCACTCGATGCATATAAACCTCTTTTAACGTCTTTCTTGCTTCGTTGTGCTATTCGGATGAGGATTGAGTGGCTTTTTCTGTCGTCGCGTGTATAGCGCTGCACTTTGTATAAGTCGATCGTCGCCTCGTGCTTCTTTATTCCTAAGAGTGCATATATGCAGCACTGAGATATACCGATCTTGGACTATCCTTTATGCACACAACAACCGATCTCTTCACTGACGTTAGTTTTTATAAAACTCGAGATAATGTATATCAAAAAAGTGCCGATTTCCGAAAAAAAATCGGCAACCGATCTTCACTCCAAATCAACTCGCACTCGATGCGACAGTCACCTCTCGCAATTTCTATATACCGATTTCACAGTTTACAGTAATATTCAAACGATCCAACTTTGATGGAAAACCGGGCGCGTTATTACAACACGATCATCAGCAACAAGCACACGACCGGCTCGACGGAGCGCTCACGGGCGACTGGCTGTGTATTCGGACTGTCGGCAGCAGTCGGCCTCTTGAAAAAGCATAGCCGTGGCTCTCACTCCATCCCACAGCAGCAGCAGAGGGAGAGAGAGACGATGCGGCGGCTGCCGATAGTTTTGAAACCGGCGGCGGCGCTTGGCATCGTGCAGTAGCGCGAGTGCAGTGCGCTCTCTCACTCTCTTGGGGGGAGAGGGAGAGTGAGTCAGGGGGAACAAGAGAGAGAAAGAGAGAGAGAAGCGCGGGTGGGGCGAGCGCACGTGGAGCCAGAGTAGGGGAAAAGGCGCACTGGCGCCTCAGCCGCGAGACGCCGGACTGCCTGCAGCTCGACGACGGCCAGGCGCGCACGTGTGACGTGTTGCGAGCGTGCCAGCAGCAGCAGCTATATGAAGAGACGAGAGAGAGAGAGAGAGAGAGAGAGAGAGAGAGAGAGAGAGAGAGAGAGAGAGAGAGAGAGAGAGAGAGAGAGAGAGAGAGAGAGAG
>UCQR01003267.1:0-14542 GCA_900474235.1 Cecidostiba semifascia
TATAGCGACTATTGCTTGTTGACTATACTGTGCAGGTATCTTATATAGCGACTATTGCTTGTTGACTATACTGTGTAGGTATCTTGTATGTACATCTTTCATCTGATAGTGATTGTTAACTGCTTTTTAAGGACCTTTTCAAATTTTAACATCTAAAGAATATACTAATAAGACTTATTTACAAATAAACAGAACAAAAATAATCCCTTATTTGAATTAAAGTACAATATATTAACTAGTTAAAGTAAGTACTGTTGTTGTAAGGAATAAGTATATTTCTGTATTTAGACATAAAAAACGTATAAAATTGTCTTTCTTTTTATTGATCTAATTATTTATTTATACATTGAAACTCTGTACAAATTGATTGTCTCCTCTTATCATTAGGCGCAGTAGTAATGTCTATAAAAAGCCTGTAATCAGCAAAGCAATGAAGCATAAGCAGGGAAAATAAAGATTACACATCGGTCAAGCATCGATTCACCAGACGCAAAGACGCAATGCTGAATCAGTCATATTTTGTCTGATTTTGTACACATCACATTCACCCACACCATATCTACACAATTGATGCAAACAGTACCTATATGCTGTACACTAACACACGAATTACAGATACATACAACTCATACAACAGACCTTACCACTACCTTACTAATACATAGAGTATACTACAGAGAGTGACTGTGTACGAACGAAACGGTATAACGCGTGACACACATCCACAGGCAAAAGCGTACACACGAACACACGTATGTACGTGTGCATACACTATTATTAAATATTAATAGAGGATATATACTTCTCGGCGACAGTCATACCGAGGCGTCATATCAAAGGAATTGAATTAATCGGAAAAAACGAGCGAGATGCGTGAGTAACGTGTCTCTTAAGGGATGATAAGGGTCATCGGGGTAGCCTGTAACAAGTGGCAAGTGGGTGGAGCTTTAATATTACACGACTGCACCAGCACTAGCATCAGCAGCGAACAGTAACAGCCGTGCTGCGATCGTTGAATCATCTTTGAGAAGCTCGTTGTAATTGCAATCACTGGCCACAACCCTACAATGCGTAACGTCGTAAATGGCTCGCACCAAAGTGGATCGCTCTGATAACTGGAACTCGATTCTCGCAACGTCACTATTTGAGGTTAGTTCTGCTCTGTCTCTCTCACTCTTGCACGTCAAAATAATGCGCTTTTGCCGTTACGAAGGTAAATATTGATAATCCAGCTGGCTTATCTCTCGGCCGTTGTTTTTTTTGCTATACTTCCGCGCAACCGAGCCCGGTAATAGGAGCGTTGCGCGTTTTTATTGCGCGATGATGACGGCTCGAGTTTTTTGCAGGTTTTTCCTTGAATTTTTAATGATGCCTCCTCCTTGCAGATCGACTTCGAGTTGCACGACGCGAAACGTACGAATCGAAATGACTGACGTTTTGGAAGGATCACAGCAAAATAACGAAGCATTAGATTACAATGATATTGGAGCTGAGGAGGATGAGGGTTCAGATGGTGTAATTGTGCCCGAACTCCAGGGGACTTTATCAAAGTGGACCAACTATATACACGGCTGGCAGACACGCTTCATCGTGCTGAAAGATGGCACGCTATCTTACTACAAATCTGAGCAAGATAGTGGATTTGGCTGTCGTGGCTCTATAAGTCTTTACAAGGCAGATATAAAAGTAATCACTCGTTGAATTTTCAATGCTTATAATCGTGCTCTCTTATCTATTATGCTCATAGCTCATCAATGCTTAAATAATTCTTTTGTGTCATATTATTTCAGGCTCATGAATTTGATGAGTGTAGATTTGATGTGTCTGTGAATGACTGCTTGGTGTGGTATTTGAGAGCTAATCTACCAGAGGAGAGACAGCGTTGGATAGATGTTTTAAAGTCCTACAAGGTATAGTATTTGTGTGATTGAGCAACTAATATTTACCATAGCATTGTTTGCATGCAAATCAGTGACATGTGTTCTCTTATCAACAGGCTGAATCTGGATATGGCAGTGAGAACAGTTTAAAACGTCACGGCAGTGCCATATCTTTGGTATCGAACACACAATCAACGGCGAGTGCTGGTAGTTTTAGTAAAAGAGGTGTCAGGGGGTTAAAGGAAAAATTAGCAGAAATAGAGACATTCAAAGATATATTAGTGCAGCAAGTGGATACACTGCAAAAATACTTTGACGATTGCGCAGAGAATGCTAAAAACTTACAGGGTAAAGGTCAAGCAAGCGAAGATAAAGTTGATGACGGTTCATTTAATCCAGCAGAGCAGGCAATCGACTTTAAAGGTGAGGCTATCACTTTCAAGGCTACAAGCGAGGGAGTGATAGCAACTCTGCAGCATTGCGTTGATTTGATGGTACAACGTGAAGACGCTTGGCGTAAACGTTGGGAAAAAGAAATGGAAAAACGACGAAAATTACAAGAAATTTGCAGGTCATTGAAGGATCAAGTTACATCAAACGGAGGTGTCTCTGGCAGACCAAGAGTTGTGATCCACGGCGGACCTGATTATGAAGTAAGTCAAAATCGCGCTGCACGTCAGGAATCTCACGTCCATACAATGATGAGTCAATAGTTGAACTGTAGAGTTAACTAAGAACTTAACTTTATGAAGCGAGCGCGCGCGCGCTATTTCAAAATTTCTTGGTATGCTGTTTTAGTCTGCTAAGTGAGAGTGTCTTGAATATTAATGATGTGACCTAACATTATGTCTGAGCTCACTTTCAAAAGTATACGCAATACTAACCATCAGTCTGTAAGAACCAGTCGATGTGATAGGTTCTCTATTCATTTTAATATAAGGAATTCACAACTTTTTTATTAAAAAATGTGTATGGTTTTAAAAAAACACAACTTTTTTTATTCTCATAAGGAGGGACCACATAGTGCATTGTGCGATGAGGAATTCTATGATGCTATGGAAACAGGTCTTGATAAAATTGACGAAGATAATCAAATAAAAGACAGATTGAAGCAGAAATCAGTTGCAATCCCAACAACTCCCACAACACCTGCTGCAAAGCATCGACTTTGGCCTGAAGTAAGCAAACTTCAATGTCTATTTTAAAATTTTTCCAGAAAATTTGAACTATTATTGATTGATGCAATATTTTAAATTTTAGATAAATAGGATAACATTGGAGCAGCTGCATTATGCTCGATTAGGAGTAGGTGCTGGAGGCTGGCAGCTGTTTGCAGAGGATGGGGATATGCGAATGTACAGACGAGAAGAAGAGGCTGATGGCCTAGTTGTTGATCCTTTGAAGGCGTGCCACGTTGTTAAAGGTGTTACTGGTCAAGAAGTTTGTAAAATATTCTTTAGTCCTGAGTATCGCAGCGGTTGGGAGGCTACATTAGAAGACATGACAGTGATAGAAAATATTTCTAAGGATACTTTAGTCTTTTTACAAACACACAAACGAATTTGGCCTGCAAGTCAAAGAGATGCTTTATTTTGGTCGCATATGCGTAAGGTACCCGATGATCAGGATCCAGATGCACAAGATTTGTGGATTGTATGCAATCATAGCACAGAACATCCAGATTATCCAGTAAGATCATAAACAATTTTAATTACCAATTTCGCGTATGCAAATAAATAAAATTGATGTAAAAATTGTTTCAGCCAAACGCTGGAAAATGCGTGCGAGTTTATTTGACAGTTTGTCTTGTTTGCCAAACACTTATTGACCCACCAAAAGAAAATGAAAAAATTAAAAGAGAAGACATTACTTGCAAAATAACATACTGCTCAGTTGGTTGGTATTTCTCAACATATTTATTAAAAAAAAACGCTTTGAATATGTATCATTCATTCAAAAAATCTTCTTTTTCAGTAAATCCTGGTGGATGGGCTCCAGCATCGGTTCTTCGTGCTGTCTACAAGCGGGAGTACCCAAAGTTTCTGAAGCGCTTTACTAATTTTTGCATTGATCAATGCAAAGATAAGCCAATCGTATTCTAAACATTACTCCCGACACTTTTTAATCCTTCCGCGCAACGATACAGCGCAATATTGCATTAGCAGAACGCCTACATGTTACAATAAGCTAATTATTTTATGCGCACGTTATCATTCGTAATTCAAATTTTTTTCCGGTTTGTTATGATATTATATAAAGTTGTACGTACAATTTATAATTCTGTGAAGTATGATTGATATTTACAAATGATGCACCAGTTATACACATTTAATGGCGGTTACGCCGTTTTTGTACATAAGCAGACGCGCAGAGTTTTCTGTCCTTGACTGTTGCAACTTTTTTCATGTAAAACGTCCGTGTGGCGTCCAGTTGTACAAATTTTCTGATTGAAGCATACATGCACTATGTGTACCTATTGTTACACTTTGCCATACACGACAAATTGTATTATAACATATTGCGAATTAAATTGTTATTTTTATTTATAAAAAAAATATATATATATATCGGTGTGAAGAACAGATCGAAAATATGGAACATAATAAAGACTGTTAGCGTATTGCTTACTTTTACATAGAAAAATTCATTACATTATACAAACTTGATTATTTACACGTAAATGAAAATGATGATTAAAAATTATTAAAATGAATCGCGATTATTTTATCAAGCCACAGATAGAGCCCCCCCACTTTTAGAAATTTTCGCAATTTCATCTTTGAATTTGGCAATAGTTTCTTTTGCTAGTGTCAGTTTTTCTTTGTACTCTGCCACCTCAGTTCTGATTTTAGTCCTAGCATCAGTTATAGCTTTTAAAGTTTGCTCCTTTTTTGCCTCAACTAGAAATTTATTATTTGTTCTAATTAGTTAAGTGAAATCTATTTATTTTTAGAGAATTGTTGTATTTTTATAATACTTACAGTCTGTGTCGTGCTTCCAGATACCCATTGTGAGCGGTTTTGTTGAGTTTAACAAATGCTGCATCAATGCTGAAGGGTCTTGAAATATAATCTCATCATAAAATTCTGAAACTAAATTTTTTTTTCCAACTTGTACTTCTGGTGGTGTTTGGAATAATTTCAAAATGTGATATATCGTCACCTGTAAATATTTTATTTATCAATTAGTATAATTCAGCATTGATAAAGCCATTATTGAAATAATTTTAGGTACTTACAGGTCGTTCATTTGGATCGTGGAAATAAACTTTGATAACTATTTCAAATTCTCCCCATCCAGTCTCCGTCAATTCGTAAGGTGGTTTCGTCACTATCCTGTTTGGATTGTTATAACTTTCATGCAGCTTAAAATGCACTTTTTTAACGTAAGTTGACATATCTTCATTGTGGTAAGGTTTCACGTAAACTGTCCACTGATGAGTGTGTCCATCCTCCTCTCTCTTTTTGCCAAAGTAACGAGCTACATTGCCATAAACAATCGGCTTGACAATGGTTATTCCCTAAATGTAAACATCAATTCTCATTGTCAACTCTATGAATTCTAATCATAAAAATTAATCTCTAGTTTTCTACACACAATAAAATTAGAGTTTAAAGGCAAATTTAATCTACATCTAGATAATTTAAAGCGAAATTTTTTAACCTTTATTCTCCCGCCAGAATCAGGGCCGAATTCTTGAGCACAGGCCATTTTCTCTATAGTAGGTATTGTATATTCACTATATATATAGTTGAATGAGCATAGAAATGCTCTTACATTTGCGAAATTGTTTACCACTATTACCAGGTGTAAAAAAAAGACGGAAAGTTAGTACCTACAGAGATATTCTTTTAGGTTAAAAAAGAGCTTCGGATAACCTATACACGACTAATGTCGACTGGCGGATGACAGCAGAGTGCAAACATGGCGAAGAATATCAGCTGGTGATCTTTCTAGGATCAGTCATGTATCAGTCGATCAGCTGTCCTCGTCGAAGTGCTCAACCCTTTTAAATCCAGTAGTATACCAGGTATATCTCCCCTCCGCCGTTAACTTTGTTTTATTATCAAATTATTATATACAAATGGATTTTGCGACCGGCAAATAGTGCCCTTGAGTTATTAAATTGATTATTATAGAAAAAACAAATTTTGAAAAGTCACTGAGCAAAAATTAATAGTATATCGCATATTTCAGATGCGGGACCTTCCTTACCGTCTCGTAATAGCCAACACAGAAGGAACAAAACCACGTATGTATACATGATCTGCTCATCTGCTCTGCAATGAGTGTTTTCATTGTTTGGTTATGAAGTGCTTAACATATCGTAGGCTAATCAGTCGAACAAAATAAAAAAATAAACAATAAGTATGGGGAAAACATCAAAGGACAAACGCGATATTTATTATCGGCGGGCTAAGGAGGAAGGATGGCGAGCGAGAAGTGCATTTAAGTTACTCCAGATTGATGATGAATTTAATATTTTTAATGGTGAGTACAGTGTTGTGTATTTTCATTGTTGTTCTTACAGCATTCATTTTTAACTATTGTTTTTAATAGTTTTCAAAAGTACTATTCACATTATTATGATGTTGTGTAGGCGTTACAAAGGCTGTGGATTTATGTGCTGCACCAGGTAGTTGGAGCCAAGTATTATCACGTAGACTAAAGTAAGAGTTTGAGACAAACTAAATTTATACGCGTAAATACATAAACAATTCATTTTTAAATTTTTCACTTTATAGCCAAAATTATCAGAAGCTCAAGGAGACATCGACTGATGTAGTTGCTCCAAAAATCATTGCTGTAGATCTGCAGGCAATGGCACCAATCGAAGGAGTAGTACAAATACAGGGAGACATTACAAATGTAAATACGGCAGAGCAAATCATAGCTCATTTTGGAAATGAGCATGCAGATCTTGTTGTCTGTGATGGAGCACCTGATGGTAAATACCAAAACTCACTTATCAATACAGTTGTTCTGACCAAATCATTTATTACTTTACATTTGACAGTAACTGGTCTCCACGATATGGACATCTACATCCAGTCCCAGCTGCTACTAGCAGCGTTAAAAATCACAACTCAAATCCTGAAACCAAAGGGCACCTTTGTCGCAAAGATATTTAGAGCCAAAGACGCATCACTCCTCTATTCCCAACTAAAAATATTCTTCACCTCTGTTTCCTGCGCCAAACCACGCAGCTCCAGGAACTCGAGCTTCGAGGCATTCGTGGTCTGCAAAGACTTCTGTCCTCCAGAAGGATTCGAGCCATCTTCGCTCAACCCCCTGTTATCAAATTTCGACGACCTACCCGAAATCAACAAGTACATTGCTCCTTTCGTGATTTGCGGGGACCTCAGCCAGCCCGACTCCGACACGACTTACCCGCTCGACGTAAGATATTCACATACTGTACTTGATAAGAAATTCAAACGTACCCTTGTAACTTATTGATTCCGAACGCTTCGATTTCAGTTCGAGGGCAAAAAGTTCCAGTACTGCGAGCCAACGCAAAGCCCCATAAGCCCGCCGTACGAAGAGGCGATGGCCCTGCTCAGCATCACGAATCTTGGCAAGGACCCAAACAGTGTTACGCTCAAAGGCAACACAATGACCATAGCCGAATTCAAAGCTAGGAAGAGTAATACACAGAATGATGAATTTTAATTTATATATGTACATAAATATAGAGCGAATTTATACATACACACACTTTTAATAAATGACTTTTTGTTAGAAAAAAAAAAAGAAGAAGTGAGTGGAAGCTTCTATATAATGTTCCTGATGAAATCACGGCGAAAGCGCAGAGGCTCGTAATGATATTCGCGAGCCAGTGAAAGTTGACCTTCGAGTATGTCTATCGATGTCCAAGTATGCGATACTCGCCTGGCAGAGAGTTTCAGTCGTCTCTGCCGTATATGTACAGTCTGCGCACACATGCGCCGCCAGACTCGCAAGAGGCAGGTATATACAGTTCGTGTACAACTGCATCGAAACTTGCTCTGCACGCGGCAAAGGAAGGAAAACTTTGACGACGACGACGACGACGACGAGACTACCTATTCCGTGTGTACACGGGGGTATCGAGTTCGAGCCGCAAGATTAATTCCATCGAAAGTTTCGTCTCGTTGCCCGAGTAAGCCGATCACGTTCTTTTCCTGCCACACCGGCGGAGAGTCTGTAAAGGGCAATATTAAAATTCCCGCGAATCTCGCTTTTATTTTCAAAAAAGAAGAGGATGAAGAAGAAGAAGAAGAAGAAGCTTGTGCCAGGTACATATGCCAAAGCTCCTTGTACGCGCGTGTCTAGCGAAGAAGGATCTCAGAGGTTTATACTAAAAGAGTAGTGTGTATAGGAAGAGAGAGAAAGAGAGACGGGGATAAGAACCGCAGGGGCAAATGGACGTATCCGGTGTTTTTGAATTATGAATGGGAGCTCAGCTCGCCGGGGACATCAGGTGAAACGATGACTCGTATAAGCGCGTCTGATGAATACAGATATATACCTACGCGCGAGAGACTGTGTGTATTATGGACTCGAGGCGAACCGGCTATAAGCCCCCTGAGAGAGCTGCGCTCTCTTCTTCCGAGTGGATTCGAATCGCACGTGTGTCGGTTCGGCTTTTTCTATGCGAGTCGGACATAAATATTGAATGTCGCGCGCCATCGGTAAAGGCCATGATCCGAGATGATATATCTAGATACTCTACGGTATAGCTTACACTACCGTTCCATAGATCGACTGACTCTCTATACTCCTAGCTCTCGTCGATGTTGAAATATATGCGGGTTCGGCGATCGATTGTTTATTCAGGATGTAAGATCGTTTGTTATCGTATATATGTATATACGTATAGGTGAAAAATGAGATTTGAAAGAGCACAGTTATTAAACGTGGTTCATGTATATACATACACTGTATAGTACGAGAATGCAGGAAATAATTACTTGCACAATTAAGTGCGCCGCGATATATTTACAAGAGGCAATTAACATAAATTAAAAAGGTAATCTAATGGTACGGCCTACACTACACACACGTATCGTAAATGCTCGTAATTACGACGCGACAACGCGCGCCACGCGCACGCAAATAATCCTTAAACCGGCTGTATGTACATAGCTATATCTAAAGTACAATTATGCTTTTGGAAATTCTAATTGGCGCTGGGATTCGCGTGTCGCCGTTTACGCGAATGTTAAAATTAATTCTTGCTGTTTTAGCAGTTGTAAAAACACAGATATTTCGTAAAACCCCTATAAACTGCAGAAAGTGATAAAAGGCAACTTTGCTCCGAATATAAATAACGCTGACATGCAAATCACGCACAAACGCGGCTTATCGATCAAGCTTATCAATCATTCCCAGGAAATTCGATTAAAAATAATATATTCCCCGCTACACACTCTCTCCGGCATCTCTCGATCTAAACAGCCGTGCAAGAAAAAAAGCCAGCAGCAGCAGCAGCAGCAACTCTCGGCGCAACAAACTCTCCAAACTCGTGGAGCTAATTTGCAAAGTCGCCCTCTCTCACTCTCTCTCCGCCGGCTATACGCGATACTTACAAAGCGCTGTAACTTCTTTCGCGCGCGCGAGTTCTTAGCGTTCGCGCGCAATAATCTGATAGTAAGCTCCGCAGCGACGAGGGGGAGAGTTAAGCTCTAAGCCTGTATGCGGCCGGCTACGATAACGGAATTAACGCGAAGTGAGAGAGAGAGAGAGAGAGAGAGAGAGTAGAGGCCTGTTTACTGGCCGGCCATGCGCGCCTAACTGTTTTAACCGCCGCAGCTCTACTCGCGCTAGTATAGAGCGAGTATAGCGACTCTCCTCGACTGACCGCTCGATAAGTCCCGGATTTGCGCGATGCAGACTGTATCAGCGATGGCTTCTGTGTCGTCTTTGTGGTCTGCGTTTTTTTAGAAGGTGTGTTTGGTTGTTTTTCCTCTTTAGATTGATTGGGGGTATTGACAGGGGAAATTGAGGGAGTTTGAAATGTCTATACACCTTTTGAGCTACGCTGTATTTTCAATTTTATCTACTGCTTAAGCTTCAATCTATTTTAGTTATTATATATACCTACATATAGCTGCGAGCGCATAGTATTTTTGTTCTCAATAAAAGAAATCGGTTTTTACTACTGGAGTTTGTCGGGCAATTTACTTAATTTATGTACATATTTAAACAGATCGTTCTTTGCATTGCACAAATTATTCAATCAACTGTTTCCATAACTCTGTTTTATATACATGCAAAGCCGGCTGTCTGCAGGTTATTTTAAATATCATTTTTAATTATTATACAAATTTCGTATTAAATACGCTGCAGCGTCATATTCCAATTTCATTAAAATTACATTGAAAATTAAATACTGTGTGTTAGGCACATTACGCTTCCAGCCCAGGCCGCTGCCGTCCCATAATTTTCAATAAACTCCATCCCTGTGTGTCCCTTGACTCCGAGCCTCTCGCTACAGCAAGCCCGGCTTTCATTAACTCGGCATCGCGTAGCATCGGTCTAACGACAAAAGTGTTTTTGGAGCTGCGCTATTGTCTCATTCTCATCATTCTGTCTTCTCTCTCTCTCTCTCTGACGTCTAATGCTCCAACCCCTCGCTTCTCTCTGTCTTTGACGACAAATGACTCTGTCTACTCTTGCGCGAAAGAGCTATACTGTAATATAACTCGGTGTCCTGATGAAATTAAAAACTAAATTCAATTCCTCGAACATACGTAACACAATATCACTTAGCCGAAGCAGCTCTAAAATTTTAATCTCAATTCATTCCCCAACTGTGCGCGCGCGTGTATAATATGTATAAGGTGGCTTATACTACGCGCGTAATTAGAGACGGAGCTCGCATCGATCCTCGTTTGCGCCCAGTAGTCCTGTATTTCACCTGCTTGCAACGAGCTAGTATATGCATATATAAACCTCGATAAATTCTGGCGGTTTTCCGCGGCTGTAGCTTCATCCGCCGCCTTCATTATACACACGGTTCTCATCTTCTCTCTCTCCCCCCTCGGCTCATCCTTTTTCTCCGCTGTTGCGCTAATTCTCCGGTCTGTATAACTATATATAACTACACACACACACACACATCCGTGTGTATGTTGCGGTTATCGATTATCGTGTTTCAATATTTATCAAATGGGAAAATCGGCCTGTGTGAGCGCGAGAAAGAGGAAAAAGCAACTGCGTCCGACAGAGAAACTCCCCCCCGGCCTGCGTCTGTCGAGTGCAGCTGTGTACGCTGGCAAAGCCCGAATTTTCTACGGGATATATGTGTACCTAGCATATATGTATGTATACATAGTAGCCGAGACCGCAAGCTTTGCGTTGCGCTACTGTTTAGCAATCGCGAATCTCCGGACGAGAGTTTATAGTGGCCGGAATTCTTTCGAGCCAACTGTTGCGGATTTTAGATGCGTGTATATAGATATCTGTATACATCTATTTTGGTTGTATAGTATGTTGTTTTTATTTTGTTATTTCTGATGAAAAAATAACGAGAGTACAGGGGAAACATTGCGTGAGGCAAAAACCACGATTTACAGAGGGCAAATATTCATGAACACACATGAAAAAAAATATCGAGCGGCTTTACAAAAGTTGTAAAGCCTGTATAGGGTCGCACTTCGAGGTGTATAACGACGTAGCAAATCGTCGGCTATAAGTTTCAAAAAGTGGTGTGCGAAGAGAGAACTTTTTCCTTTTTCCGAGCGAAAGTTGATGCCTCGAGAGAAGTGAGTAAATTATCGCCTGTCGTGTGCGGCCGAGCTCTCAGTTGAGCGCGTGCGACGTGACGACGTCTGACCCAACTCGGCTGTTTTCACTTAGCCGCTGTGTGCCACCACAAGTTTGCTTTAAATTGAAACGAAAAATAACTGCTGAATTTGGCGAAATTCGATACTTTTATTTGGAATTACTTGTATTTGATATAACAGGTAGTATAGAAAAAGTATTCGTAGTGGAGCTTATAGTGTACTTTAAAGTATGTATACCTACGTTTTGATAGTTAAAACTCTAATTTAACGCTACATTACGAGAGTATATATACTTCAGAAAACTTCCCGGCTGTTAGCTCAACTTATAAGAAAAAAACAGTATACATATATATTGTATATTTCAAAATGAATGCAGAAGTTACGATATTTACAATACGCATACTTGAACTTTTTAATGAGAAAATTTCACAATAAGCCGAACTTTTTAACGAGCCTCGCGAGCTCGCGCGCGGCATTATAAGATTCTCAAGAATGTTTCCTCTCCTTTCTTTCCAGCTTATTTTTTTTTTTGAAATTATAATTCGCCATGTATATTGTACACTTCTGCTGAGCTTATATAAATATGTCAACGTCGTCTCGGATGCGATGTATACGCGATCGTTTAAATTGGAATGTACGTCCAACACTAGACGACATTAATTTATATTTCGATATACACGTACGTACGACGCGGCGTATAGGTATATAATATACGTATATTGTGTGATAAATGCGGTGTCTCGGGTAATACACATACGACGAAGTAATTGCATTATAGACAGTCGTATATATGCAACCGGTTATTCCAACGTCGAGAAAAATGTTAATTAATTCGATTAGCGTCTGGAAACAAGTCAATTCAATTAGTTTATATCTGTCTCCTCACGAGCTAGGTAACTCTCCTGTCAATTGGGTTGAATTAGTAAGCACAACGGCAATCAAGACCAGCTCTGACAAAGTAGTGATTGAAAAAATATTCCCGTAAATTAACGGTAATAACCATTATGTAAGGGTAAATTTTACTGTTAATAGTGTAGTCATTTTTATGATCACGAATTAAATAACATTTACCATTCAAGATATTATTGTAAAGATAAATTTTTTAAAGTGATAAAACACAGCGCGATATCACTGCGAGTGCACTTCGTCTCAAAATTGCCGCAAATGTATACATTAAAAAAAAAAGTCATATGCTTGTCAAATACATCAGTCAACAATCAAAATTATATCCTACTAACAAGCCATCTTCAAAGTCCACCTTAAACTTTGGCGAGAGTAGAGTGACCTCTGTATAAAATATTTTTCATTCAAGTAGACGTCAAGTAGTTCCCTAACGAGGTAAATGTCAAGCCGCCGCACGAGAGAGCTGGTCGCCTGCGCGCGCTTTTTCAGGTCATCCGAGCGGAACTGCCTGCAGCGAACTCGAAAACAGTAGCTTGCCCGTCGTTATATATATGCCATCTAACTATACTATATGTATATATACAATCCGACCTCACACACACACACACACACAGTCTCTCTTTCTCGTCGAAAGAACCACAGGTATAAAGAGAAAGAAAGATATTCGCGTCGGTATATACGGTATATGTATAAAACGTGGCGAAGGGAAGAAAAGCCGTGGCCAAACTTTTGCTGGCGTCTCGTTACTCGCGCGCACGACGACGACGACATCGCGCTATATAGAAAGTTTTATCGTTTCCGGCTTTATCATCGATACAGCTGCGAGGGCCGGAAATCGGGATCGCGAATATAGTCTGTCTTTCTAGTCTCGCTTGCGAGAAGGAGGGCGAAAACTTTTCGTCGCTCATTGTCGTTGCTATATACTGCTGCCATTGTTGTTGCTGTTGTCGAGTGCTAATTAACGTCGCTAACCCGATTTTGTGCGCAAGTTTCGAGGGAGACTGGAGAGGATTGGTAATACTGACGCTGCGTAAACAGGCTCGTTTTCGCGCGGGGGTGCGCGGTTTATTCCTCTTTCTCTGATGTTGTTGTGCAGTTCTTTTTCGAGGGTACTGTTCCCCTTTTTCCTTTCGGCTCATTTCGCTCCAAGGTGTATATATGACGGTGTAGTAGTAAACCGGTGTGATTTATTTTTGGGGGGAGAAAGTGAGGTGTATATAGGGGATGAATGAATTTTAGCCATTTGGGCTAGTACATCGAGGTGTGACGAGTTTGTTATAAGGAAGCTTTTACTGATATTTGGGGGATATACGATTGTTATATTTTTTTTGCTAGTGTAATTTCGTTTCTCTTGTTTGTATAATAATGGTGCTCATTTTATTGATTGATAATTTCATTTATTATACAATCATGTCTTAGATTGATAAATCCAATAATATAATATTGACAGTAGTCGGCTTGTGAAGTTCTGCTTCTGAGCTTACTATCAACTATCAAAACTACAAAACCAACAGCACATACATATATTAAAATATTGCAGCCCGCCGAAAACCCAATGGCAACAAGAAGAACAGCAAGCAAACTAGCACCTTATATATAGAGCACCTCTCCCCTGAGCCAATGTCCTCTCTCACCAGTCTCACCTCGCGATATCGTATATGATTAAGTAGGGCATCAGCCCCTCTCGTCTGATGTGGTCTTTGACTTTCGGGGTGTCGGTAAAGCTCGAGCGTCGTGCGCGTAATCAAAGCAGCGGCCTGATATCGGGACGAGAGAGCAAGTGAGCTTTCAAAGTAGCCCAGCAAGATCCTTCCGGCGGTGTTGGTGCCGCCGCAGCCGCGAGGGACCGAAGACGAGATTGCAACCCCCAAAGCCGATCTCCTCCTCCTCCTCTTCTCCACACGCTTTGACCTGCTCGGGTTATATGTGTCTTTATTTTTGAGCTCTCTCTGTGTGTGTGTGTGTGTGTGTGTGTGTGCGTGTGGGTGT
>UCQR01003268.1:0-10406 GCA_900474235.1 Cecidostiba semifascia
CATATATGTGTGCACTGCAGACTATATGTATATGTATATGTATATACAGAATTCAGTATCAGCAACCACATCATCTCTGGAAGTTCGAAGCGGATTTCCGGCTGCCGCGCTCGAGTTCGATCGAGTGATGCAGACAGACACACACATATACGTGTGCCGATCTGCTCGCATCGATGTACATGGCATTGGTCATTTCCGGATTCGTGCTCTCGCCTACACAGACGTTTGCGGATATGTGTATAAAATGCGTTGATCGAATATAAATTTGTAATAAATGAGGCAGGATTACCGCGGACATTTTATGGCTGGTATATAAATATCAAAACATATGTATGTACGTTATTAAACGTTATGTGAACTGCAAAATCAAAAGCC
Source organism: Cecidostiba semifascia (assembly GCA_900474235.1). NCBI lineage: Eukaryota > Metazoa > Arthropoda > Insecta > Hymenoptera > Pteromalidae > Cecidostiba > Cecidostiba semifascia. The sequence goes on from UCQR01003268.1 coordinate 376, forward strand.
ACTGCATATAACGAAATTCGTGTATAATGTCAATTATTTTAATTCTCTGCATCTAACATATTTATTAAATTTAAATAATATATTTGCCAAACTAATCTATAAAGCACACTAGAATAATCGCAAATAATAACGTAAGTGTGTACATACACGCTATAACTTGTCTTAGTATCATAACAACAATCGATCCCCAATAACTTATATAAATATGCATAGACTAATTATTAAATTTTTCATAAATATACAAGTCCTGAATGTTCGAGTACCATCATTTTTATAAAATATATATTGCGTAAATTTATAATAATTTACTGCACCCTATACTTTGCTATAAAATACGGAACGAGAATCGCCAACGGTGTATATGTATACACAAAAGCTCTCCTGAAGCCTGCACGTATATCATGTACTACAAAATCCAGTCACACGCACATCCACTCATCGCACAAATCGAAACCTGTCGAATCTGTCTCGTCCACGCGACGCTCACGAGTATTACAGCCAACCGAACAGATCAAGCCCTGCAGCTATATCTATACATACATTATACACACACACACACACACACACACACACACATCAGAGCGTAGGCAAAGTGGTGGCGGCCAGTGAAATATCGACTTTGCGCGAGCGCGCCACTGTGTAACGCATTTCGCATTCAGCAACTGCGGCCTTCCAAGGCCGAGAGCACGAGCTTTATTTCCCGCCGCTTATATGTATCTATACCTATATACGTATACATACGAAGAGGTCCGAGTACTTATTAAAGCGAAGCACTTGCGAAGGAACTTGAAGATGGTCATGCTCGGGAATTATATAGTAGTTATACGACGAGCGCCTTTTCGGCGAGGACCGCGATAACGTCGCAGATAAAATTGTATTGCGGCAGTGTTGAGAAGACTCGTTTCGAGAATTTTGGGTATAATGTCGAGGGTTTTACAGAGAAATCTACGGTTATTGTACTGCCAGCTTTTCGGAAGAGAAATTCGAGTTGTTTTCGCGGTAATTTAATTAAAAGGAAAGAGAGAAAGAGTAAAGTATAAAAATAACAGCGTGTGTGCAGGAGAATAGCTGTAACACAGCCTTCCTCGAATACGTCCTCAGCCGAGTAAATGATTATACTAATTTTTTTTCGTAAAACTGAATACTTCATCTCTATATAGCTGACTACATAGCCGGCAGTTAGAAAGGGAAATCCAGGTCAGGGCGGTACTCGTTGCATGCATGTAGGAGAGCGAAAAAGAGCTCTGGTATACAATGCAGACACATTCGACAGATTCAATTCATAGATCAAAGTGAAATTGCTTTGTTTACGTTTCAAAATGGAAAATATCAGTACTTTATTATTTACACCGCTGTACGACGTATACGTATACAGAAATATATTCAATCCGGAAAATAAACGATGCACATCGTTATATGTATGCCCCGAATAAATTTTGCCATGAATAATAATTTACGAGTAGTAGTATACATGTATATTCTAAAAATCCATCACCGGCGCAGACTTAAAACAAGAATAATCAAACAAACCGACTCAAGCATCATCGCAAGCTCAAAAAGATCCTCCTCCGCCTCTGATCGATATACACGAAGCTCTCTCTCGTCGTTTCTCTACAGCTATACCTCGCATATATCGCGTATAAACACAGACAAGCGGTGGCGCAGACTCTTGAGTATGTGCTTCGGCTATTTGCGCTGCAATCGAGCTTTTGATGCCTGCACTTTTATGTATGCCGGTAACGATGCGCGCCTGGGATGGATTTTATCGCGCCGGGACGGTTGATTTTAGAGCCGGTGTGTTTACTCACCGGATAAGTACTCGCTGTTTCTTTTAATCTCGCGGATGGTTGGTACGCGATTTTTAATCCGGAGCTGCTGTGTACGGCTGATTGAAATTTTTCTTCTAAAAGTGGTGTAGGATTATTTGACGCGAATACATATACACCTGCGTCGAGTGAATTGAATAGTGATGCGATTGTCGATTGATTCAAGAGGTTTATCGCTTAGGAGTTCAAGATTAGTATGCCTGAGTGACCATCCATTTGAGACGAGTGGAGACAAGATTTTTTTTTAACAATAATATCTTATAAGAGAAAATACTAATCGTTTGATATTTTATCGAGAAACACTTGAGATATGTCGTGAGTACATTTTTTTTTTTTCGTGAGCTCTTAAGTCGACAGGTTCAGAGCAAAAAATGTTCGATAACTGTCGTACAACACAGAAGTTGTAAATTATTTCTGCGCATTCATACAGGGGAATAAATGTTATTGTTCGAGCTTATAAGCGCTTATTAAACCTCTGCGAATTCATTCGGTCAGCGGAATTTTTTCTTATCACACACGTATTCCTATAATAATCGATTAAACGACAGCGTTGATTTAATTATTTAGATCGTGGAGTTGAATTCCGCCGTATACTCAAGTTTTTGCACGTAACTTTGATTAAGCAAAATCGTTGAAAAAAACAACAACAGTTGATTAACAAAGTATATACGTATACACGTTCCATACACTTTATTAAATTACAACAAAGACTAGCTTGATGATTTCGATTTCTCAAACGTCCTTATACGATTGATTCACAATCGATATCGTCCCTCTGTGATATTTCATTTCTGGTATAGCTCAAGGTCTTTGCTATTTGATCAATACACATCTATACAACAGCTTATACCGTGCAATTGTTTAAAAAAAATCAAAGACTGTCGAGGGGCGTATCTCGTTATCTCTCATCCATCGAGAAAGATCAACAAGAAAAGGCTACGCAGTGCGCATAGGTGTATAATCATAATTCATAAATTGATCCACAATTATGCTAATCGACAGGAATCGAATTAATGAATGAGCATCAGCAACAGCAATAGCATCACATTCGATATTTAAACAAAGATAACAGCATTGACACAATGGATGAGCGGCAGACATAAAGCCAATTATAATTTTTATGAAACCGCTTATCAGCTCCTCTATATGTATATACTGCACTATACCATTTGACTCTTAATTGCAGCGAAAACATAAACTATCGACGTACAGTGCCGAGTGTGTTTGCACAGTAATTTAACGAGCCTCGAAAACATGATACCGATGCGTTATGCAAAAAGAAAATGGACGATTTGATTGATTCGATTTTCGATACTGATAATAGCGACTTTGATCATCATCGCTTATAGTACTGATGATTATGATTATAAGGATGATTCACCTATAATTACGGGTACAGCCTGCACGTATGTTAAATTAAAAATATCTTGCCTTTACATTACAGTAGAAAGAGTACGTCTCTTATAACCAAATATATAACGATCTGTGAATCTTATTTGTAAACATTCCTATCGCTTGAACTAATGAGATTAGAATGAAAAGCCAAACGGAAAGTCACACTCCAAACGCGTATAAGCTAAATCGCTTAACGTTTGCTCAACTAAGTTGTACAGCTTATAGCCTCGAGTTTCTTCAGTCAGCATATATATTGCGGACGTTTTAGAATGCGTAACACGTGTTTCCACCGGATTACGATCTCGTAAACAAACCAAAACTACATTAGCCAACTACTCCCACGTTTATTTACCTGTGCATAAGCCCACAAACGAATGGATCTTAATAAACCAATTACGAACAATCTCGTTATACACCTGCTAACACACGTTGACAGGATGAAACCCCGAAGCAAATTAGCGCGATCACCCACCGTGTGTAAATCCGTTAATAGCTGATAAAACGGCTCATATGCAAAGCGAAATATTTTCCTCGCTTCGATTATGAAAACAGCCATCTATACTCTCGCGGCCTATATCATCGTGTCTAACAAAACACGTGTAGGTATGCAGTGTATCTCATTATAGGCTAACACAAAAGGCAAGAATGTAACGGTTTAAACTTAGCTGCAGATCGATCTTTCAGCTTCGTTGCGATTATATAAAAAAAAAATGCCAACGGTTTGATTGCAGTGACGCACGGAAGTCCAAAGATGCTCGTAAGATTGGATAATAATGAAATGCTTCCGACTGTTATACACGTAAACAGTAGCTTTTGGTGTAATACAATAAATATAAATGTGTATACCTATATACTATGTGTGCGAGGGAAAAAAAGGATAGAAAAATAGTCGAGAGAACGAAGGTGAAATCGAGGAAAATGAAAGCCGGAGATTAAGAATGGAGGAAGCCAGCGCTCGCTCGTTTCCGATCTAAAATTCATCAGACGAGGGTGAGACTCGAGAAGGTCGAGACTCGGCGGCCTAGAGAATGACAAACGGAAAAAAAAAAAATACAGCGACGGAACGGAAAACGTATGTGTACGAGCTTTTTACGGTATCAGGTTTGTTGAACCATGATGATCAATAAGTATACAGGTCGATTATATCGAAATATATCGAAAGAACGCGCGCGCGACGCATAAATGCAGTTTTACTACTCGTCTATAGGAAAACAGGTATACAGTTTACCATTTTCAAAGTAAACAAGCCAGTGTAATTTATCGTTATCTTAACGGCGCTCTCAAGTATCCACTTGTATAGAAAATCGCTTTTTCAACCTCGGCGTAGCCGGTGTTTTAGATTAGAATCGCCACACGGAAAAGCTCTCATTTTCGGCGTAATATCCGAGTTCGTTTGCACTCAGTTGTTGACTGTCAATCAGATATGCTGCTTTTCAGCCAAGCTATATATTCCACGGATTTAAACATTACACGTACGAATTTAAAAGAGACGCACACTCAGCGCAATCGTATATAAACACGAGGTGAACGCACGAAAAAAAAAGGAGAAAACACGTGCGCAACGTTAAACACCCCAGATAGCATCGGACGACGCGACGTGCATATACTGCATTATACGAAGACGATCCATTAGTAGCTGGGGGTTTATGAATAGGCAGCTTTAACGATAAAGGGGACATTCATCCGTCACTGTGTGGACTCGGGTGAACAAGACGATGTAGTCAGTCTCGAGTCACTGCTTCCGTGTAATTGCTTTCCGCGTGTGTTTTCGATTTTCGTTTTTTGTCACACTATGTGAATGTTGATCGACTTATAAATCCGGAAACGTTGAAACTGCAGTCAGCGAAATATACTTAGCCTCATTACCAAGTCTGTACACTCTACTATATGTATGTATAGGTCAGAGCTCGATCGACGTGATTTTTACAGGAGTAGCATATATACACATGCCTATACACACGCGAGCAGTCTTTCTCTCTTTGCGCAGGTGGCAGCGATTTGTGTACTTTATACCTGCGATCACTTTTGCCCGGCACGCGACTAAGGCTCTATATCGCATATATATATATACACACTGTGTGTGTATATATATATGGGCGCCGGTAAATAAACCTGGCCATTTCGCTACTGTGTGTCTGTGGACACTGACACGCTGCTTGTAAGGCGATATATTGGGGAGAGATATTTTTTCTGCGGCGCAAGTATAAAAGGAATGAGGCTATTTCGGGAAAGTGAGATTTTGTTTTATTGACGGAAGATATGCTTTTGATGGGGTTGCTTTTATTGTCGTGTTGCAAGGGTAAGGATGTGCGATGTATATATTGTGCGTGAGTGTGACATTGCACGGTAAGTTTCCGGTATTTAAGTAATTTGGAGAATTAAAGGTTGTCGTCGCTACAATTTCATTGGGGGAGAATGTGATTGATCATATATATAGTGCGTAATGTTGACTCATCCTAGACCAGCAAGTATATTGTACCATTTTCGTTTGCTTATAATGTATATGGTATGTTTGTATAGAAGGAAATCTTGCTGTCATAATAAAAAATTAAACCTGCCGATCAAATCAACAATAAAATACAATTAATATATGCTATATCAAGAAGCAATCTGAGAATTTTTCAGAACGCGATACGTTCATAATATACAGTTATTCGTCTATATATGCGGATCTTTTATATATCAGCTATAGAAAGAGAGACGCTTCTGAATTGTATTCCGTATGCTCGGATTTTTCCTATCCGCTCTTTCATTTTGAATTTATGGCGCAGTATCGCGTGAGACGCCGCTCGTTCGCAGAGGGTATAGTCTCGACATATATAGCACATACCAGAGCACTGCGAGCCTAAATGTATATTCTTCTGGAGAAGAATTTTCCGAAAATTGCAATCTATCATCGCCTTTTCTTTCTTCCCTGTCATACCTTTGTATACGTAAGAACAATATTTGAAATCCACTCATGAATAATCTTGGGATTAAATTAATTAAATTTTCCCTCTCATTATTTTGCAACTCTGTGTGTGGAGCCGCGGTATAATAGAATATATTATAACTCGCGGCCAGTAGTTCTAATATTATTTCAAGAAATATAGAACTGCGCATGAATTTCAACTTGTATAACGAATTCCAACTTTTGTAATAACATAATTTCAAGTTTTTCACTCAAACTTATATAATAATATACAGGGAGGGAAAGTGTGTGTATATAGAAGGATATACAAAAATGACGCGAAACGTCGAATGTATAATTCAAAGAACAACCAACACGATTTGGTATATATATATATATATATACATAACTCGCAGATACATTTTTCATTTCCAACGAAGAACCAAATTTGCATAATAATAATATACAGCCTATCGGAAATGATTCTCTCAATTACACGTCATTCAGCGCGATATCAGTCGCCAGAATCAATCGCCGTAAAAGCTAATCTTAAAGCAAGCGATTATCAGATAAGAATCTACCCCAACCACATTCGACTCGTTTAGGTGTAAAAATACTAGTGATATCTCATGACGCGCCAGAGGACAATTTCCGTGACAGTCAATCATTATGGAATCTCATTATCTTGTATAATTATACGACGATATTCTATTATAGTATATCATCCTTGGGTCATCTCTCGTACAAACCTGCACACTTGCGAAGTTATACTACATAAGGGAGAATAATCGAAGAGAGGATTTAAAGGTCAGTCGTGCGTGTGCAGCTCGATCGAATCGACATCGATCAAGGACACAAGAGCTGCTGCAGCTTACATACGTGAGGGATTTTCACATGAGGAAGTTGTGGTCGCTTCTATACATCGAGAGCTTTGAATTTTTCAGTTTCGGAGCTTGTCGTGATGGCTTTGAAGGGGATCGTAAAGTACAATGTTGAAGGGCATGAATTAAAGATGTGCCTTTATCCTTCGTTGTTTTCTAACGAGAAAAAGTAATGTCGGCTATTTTTTTGAACAACGTTTTTACTTTAATCAATGCGTATACCATATATCATTAAAAAAAATTCAGCTCCAGCAAGAAAAGACATAAAACTATGCACACAAATTATTCGCCGCAATTCAACGACATTCACCGCTACTTCTCAACCCTTAACCCACTATATACAATACCTTGTAAATTAATCAGACGATTCACCCACTGACTCCATTACCCGCATATATCAGTCTTTATAGCAACACCGAATGTAAACAGCCTGCGCAAGAATACAGCGGCCGGATATATGTGGGGCAGTAGTGTCTGGCGCCGCGCGCAAGCTCAAAAATCGACGACACCGTGTCGTTTCTACGTCATTGGCCCTGACTCACTGCGGACTTCGCGCGAACTCGCTATACTGGGGTTGTTACTGCCGCCGCAGCGATATTACCTATATACATATATACACAGAGCCGTGGAGTGTTTATATAGCTACAGCCACGTGCTGTATAGAAACCGAATGAAACTGCAGTTTCGCGCATTTTTACAGTCGAGCAGTAAAAAGACCTGATTTATACATTGCAATAAGCGATGCATCAGGGGATTGATTGACGATCGGGAGCGGCAGCGTTAAGTAATTACGTTGGTTTACGATTGCGAGGTGTTTTTTGATCGTTGATCTCTCGAAAAGAGCGATTTTTTTTTATGTGTATATACGTATATTGAGAGTCGAAAATGTAATAATGATTTTGGTTAAATTAGGGAAGAGAAATAAATCGAGTATATTTTGAATCACTGATGCGGATAACGGAGCTATTTCACCGGGTATTAGAGTGCGGCTGATGCCTCGCAATGCTTTCCTACTTTGAATATAATATAAATGCGCGCTGCTCTGCGGAGCTCGTCCTTTTTCATCATATCTAGTGTAATATATTGCAATTTTTATTACGAAATATGAAACTCGGATTTTTCTTCGCCGGAGTTTCGCAAATGTGTTTTGGAAGACAAACATCGTCGTGCTTTACGATATGACTCGGCGTCCATATGTACCTATTTGCTTTGCAGAAGGACTTTTCGAAGCTCGTAAATTTCGCTTTCTCTCTCTCTCCACATCGCCTTCTTCTTCTTCTTCTTCGACGAATCGATATTTAGCCATATCAGTGGATAAATTATACCCTTAAGAATTAAAGCGCAATCTTTGTACTGGAGATCAAAATATAAAAGTTTCATCTTTATACGACTGGGAAATTAATTAAACTTCAAAATTACGCTTTCCGCACAAAAAAAAACCTTCAATCTACCGTATACACTACACACAACCTCCCCGAAACCCCACCGACACGTGTACACTCGGTCCATCCCTCTTACATAATCGATCACACATACACCTAAAGCTCCCGCGGCAATTCTCTCTCTCTCTCCTGCGCAAAAAAAAACAACAGTAGGAAACAGGGGAAGATATACACACAACACGACAATGGCGTCGACGACGACTGCACCGTTGCTTACGCACACGCGTGGGAGAGAGACAGAGAGATATAGCTATATATGCTTCTGTACATATATATATATCCAGGCTCAACGGGGGGTGAGTATATAGGTGTACCGGAGGCAGTATAGGCATCTCTCGAGGGCGCGCGCACACCGCCCACCACGCCCTTCGCTCTGTATCCCAACGGCACTCGTTGATAGAAGTTTCGCGAAAGTAGTATATATATGCCCCGTAGCTTGTGCGTGCTTTTAACCGTCTGCGGATGATAAGATCGTTGTATTTTGTCGGTCAACAATAAATTCGCGCGTATAGGTCGTTGGCAGAGATGGAGAGAGAGAGAGAGAGAGAGAGAGAGACGAACGAAGGATATATTATATTATCGCGAAATACTGTAATATACGACAAAAGTAAATTACACGTCGCTCTCTGCAAATAACACTCATTTGTGTTCTAGGATAATCAGCTTTTGCGAAGGACGAGCTTTTTTTTCGCTTCGATTCTCTCTCTCTATCTGCTATCCTTCAATGCACGTATAGAGAGAGGGAGTATATGTATATATGCAGCACGAGTCGAAAGGGTCAAGGTCGAGGCGAGCATGATTCGCAGCGGTTACGGTGTAATTGGGTATAGCGGTCGCGTTAAATCTTTCTAATGGCGATGATCGCAAACGACGGAAATCGATCTCTGAACGAATGTATCTAATATAGAGTGATAAGATTTTCGATACGTGTATATAAATGAGCAAATTCTGTGAGGAAAGAGTTAAAGCTTCTAAAGATAAGAGAGAGAGTATATTATATGAAATAGCAGCAACCAACTCATAAAACAAGGAAAGACCGCAGGTGGCGCCCTTTTTTTCCTCATCAGCCGGAGTGGTGCAGCAGACTATTCTTTTTTTTTACTTTTTTTTTTACACCACCTATAACATATACATATACCTACCCTTCCGGAAGTGCAACTCGTCGACAGCTAATAAATTCCTGCCAGCAGTAGTTCCTTCGAGGTTGAAAGCAACCTCTCGTTATACGACCGCAGCTTGACGATTCTTCCGCCAAGGCGATTCCCGTATATATACTTATATGTGTAACGTTTTCAAACATATATAATTTGAAGGGCACACGAGGACTTGGAGGAGTTTCACGCGGTTATCGATTCGCGCGTTGATTTCGAATTTCTCGTGTTCGGACTGAAGTTTTACGAGCTGATATGCGAGTGTCAGTCAAAGCATCAGGGAAGGAAGTTTTATTTTTTAATTTACGAGAGCTCGAGAGAGCGCCGTACGTGTATATAGAAAGTTATATAGTAAAATTGACAAATATATAACGAAGCTTCCGCAACTGATGCACTTGTGTTTTAATTAGTTTAAAGTCAGTCTGTTATGTGGACGCGCGAGCAGC
>UCQR01003269.1:0-11439 GCA_900474235.1 Cecidostiba semifascia
CGTATGGCCAGCCGCGGTCATATTCGAAAATAGCCGCTATTCGGCTGATATACAGTAGGTGTGTAATTCACGCGCAAACGTCGAAAATTTGCGTAAGAATTCGTGTAGTTGCACACGCAGCTCGAAATTCTTGCTGGAGAGTAAAAAAAAAATGGAGAATAAACTGGTTATTCGCTAATACGATGCATTTTGTCATGTGTATATATACGCAAAAATATACGTATCGGTGATTTTAACGACCTCCACGAATTCCTAGAAAGTATTATAGGTATATACATATACACTGCGAGAATATAAGCGAAAGACCCAATCGCGATGTATATCATAAATCTCGAATGATTTTAAGTTTCGCGGTGAAAATCGCTTGTTTACATCGAGGTTTATAACATACCTTTTGTGTGCGACGTCTCAAAGGCAATATAATATCCTATTAGGTGACGTGCAAGAAATGAAAAAACCGGGTGCAATCATCGCCAGACCAGCAATGACACACGGGGGGATTTCTAAATTTGCAGCCGAGAGTGATCCGCTTGATTGGCCGCATAGCTCTGGTGTTCTTATATACATATATATATGTATAAAAATCGTATACGTATATATGTATATATACAGTTGATTAATCAGCCGGTTTATGTATACGTCAGGTATTACCGGTAAAAATAATCCTGATAACGCTCAAAGGCCACGAGAGTTACCATATAACCCTTGCATAAATTAGGATTTACGAAACTATATATTGCGCGCCGTCGCGTGTATAGAGCGACGACGAAAAGGAAGTTTCTTTGTCTTGTAATCCGGTGGGTTCTTTGCATTCAAACACGAGAAAGAGAGAGAGAGAGAGAAAAAGAACCACTACTGCAGCCACACTAATTACCGGCCGCTATATGGATAGAGTGTATACTATGGCTATATTGCGCAACGGAAAATTCGGCGTTTTCATATTCAATTATTTTAACGACATGGAAGCGATCATAAAAGAAAACATTTGTCCAAGCAGTATAACCGACGACTCTCTCGCCGGTGTAGATATAATTGCGCGTTATTATTTTAATGAGCCCATTTCTTTGCAAAGTATAATAAAATTCGTACAAAACCACCCACAACGTGTATATAAACTGTATAATCCCAACGGATTCGCGAAAAAACTCTCGCCCGCTATAATACACTCCTCGATAATAATGGAAAACCGTCCGCGAACGATATACGTAAGTATATATGTATAACACAACCTTCTCCGGCTTCCTGATGCATTACAAGCACTTTTTCCTTGTCTCTCTCTCTCTCTCTCTCTCTTTCTCTCTTTCTCCCTTTCCCTTTCTTTCGAAAATTGCGCAACAGCAAAATACCTCGCGCGCGGTTCGCCGCGAATAACCTTTCACGCGGATAGTTTCCTCGTGTCTCTCGGCCTAAAAAATGAAATATATAATATACATGTATCTATACCCCACAACCGTGCGGACGAAAGGGTCCCAGTCACGTCGAAAGCAATGCAAGCCGCAATAATACCACAGAGAGAGAGAGCAATAGCTGAGATGTGAATATACCGTCGCGAATTATCGAGTCAATCGCGCATATTTATGCGTCCCTCGTCTCTTTTCCGCAACCGATAATCAAGCCGGGCGCTCGTTAGTCGCCGGCATGACTTTTATATATATACTCTTCCGAAAGAAAGAGAGAGATGTCTATAACGGCTATTCTCTCTCGAAAATCTCAAGCCCTTGCGGCTGTTCTCAGGCCCGCAGTCTTATAAAGCAATTATCGGTGAATTATGTACCCCCGCCTATATACATACCGATATCGATTTCCCCGTGCTACTGCTGACTGGCGCCGCGTGTCGATGCCAAACAAGGCGTTGGCTACTACTACTACTATCTCAAGCTCGCGCGTGGTAGTCCTGATGCCAAAAGGAAGCGAGTGTTATTGTATAATGCGCGGAAATTTATCGACGAACGCACAGACGTTTCCCTCGATGCAAATGAGTATATATAGCTAGAGTGTATATACGCGACGACCGACGACTGTGATGTATGTATAGGGAGGAGAAAAAAAAAGAAACAGCAGAGATTGCAGTAGCTTTCAAATCTCCCGCCACCACCGACGCTACTCTGTTTCAATCAACGCAAAGCTGCTGCTGGTGGTGGTGGTTCACGATGATGGCGTTGACCTAGATCGCGCGCGAAAGGCCGCCGCGATAAGGCAAAAAATTCGAGATATCTTTTTTTTCGCGGTTTTATGAAAACTCGGCTCGATTTAGTTTTAGAATAATAAACTCGTTTGCTGCACTCTGCAGTACATGTACTAGGCTCTCTCGCGATTTATTGCGCTACATTTACCGCGAACCGATGCGAATTCAATTATACACAGATCTATCTCCAAAAGCTTTTACTGAGAAATCACGTGTGCAAGACTTTTCATATATATGTATTGAGCAATGAAATATACGGCCTTCTGTCGAATCGATGATATACGTATATATATAATATACAGAACGGAAAAGGAAAACATTTTCGTGATGCCGTAACGAGAGAGGAAGAAAGGCTGGGCACGAGACCTTGCACTTTCTAAAAAAAAAAAATTGCGGCGATTCCAAAAAAACGGCGTGTATCACCTGCCGTTCTCTCTCTCTCTCTGCCTCTTTCTCTTTGGCAGTAGGGGCTTTTATAAGTGAATATGCGCGCGACGTTGCATAACTCTGCGCGTTTTACGTAAAAAAGTCAACCGATCTCTCGTTGCACCTCTCGGCATGTGAGATAATTTCAGTAATACGTCCAGAGAGGCCGAGTATTAAATTTATAATTGCACACCGCGGGTGTGGTATGCCATAAGGGTCAAACCGAAAACGGGATTATACTTTGACGTTTTCTTTTCACGTGATCGTAAAATACTTAAAAATTCAGAATGCCTATATACACCACTTCGTGAGAAAATCGGTTCGGAATATCGGTACTTGCTATACACAACAACGAATTTTAAACTTTGTGCATATAGGTGATGAAATAATCGAGAGAGACATATAACGTTAAAAGACGTAGATGTTACAGTGGATTTGATTAACGTACTGCAAGGATAGTCGTTTAATTAGATCGGTGCCGAACATGGACTGGATCGCAGTTCAGTATAATTATCCGAATTCCATGGTCCGAGGCTTAGTTCAAAGACGCGCTCTCGGTGGCTATAGCTCGAGCCAATTGCGATCGACCTTGTTCCGAAGACTTTGAAACACCATATAAATTTAAATCCAAGCTAGTTTTTTCAAGTGTAGTTTTCTATACTGGAACTCCGACGATGCAAATTGTTTACAAGTTAATTTGGCCTGATGCATGTAGTGTGATGCAAGTATCACATTCTCGAGGAAAACTCGTGATTCTACTTTGTGTATATAAGAAATCGATGATTTTGAAACGCGCATACACACACACACTCGCTCGATATCATTGATTTAGATGATTGTAAAACTGAAAACACTGTAATTGCATGAAAAGCGTGAACCTGTTAGCGCCCCGACGACGCTCTGGTATGTGGAATTAAAATCGGTGTATATATTCACGCTTGAATAACTTAATTAGACATCCCTCTCTTTATACCCAGGATCACGTTAATTAGTGTCACTTTAATTGTCATAACTGGTCAGACGGCCTTTCATGAATCTTTTATAGGAGCGCGACTCACGCGATTTTTTCAACAAGTCGTCTGGCTCGCTCGAAATTAATATTGCTCCTGATATGTATGTACATCAGATTTATGCGCTGGTCAAACATTAACGATGTTACAAAATCTTTCACAATATTCATGCCAAAACGGTTTTACAAACTCGTCGGTATTTCGCGCGAAATACAATTTTATCGATCTATCGAAGCTTCGCATTTAACACGTGTTTTGAAACACATTGGACAGGTTTTTTTTCTTAGAAAATTATAAAGGATCTTACAAATGTTACGTACATTAATTCTTTTCTGCATTGAGTAATTGCGCTTTAATGTTGACTCTCCGCATGTAATGGGAAAAGGATCCCACACACGAGTATACATAGCCGACGATGGAAATTAATGACCGGCGTTATTTGCGATCGATAGCACGGTTTACATATCGTTCGCTAATCTTTAGCTCAGAACAGTGAAACCCGCGGGTAATTGTAAATAGGCAAGGTGGCAATCAAAGCCATTAATGTAATGTGTTAATTTAGAGTAAAAGGCCCGTGTTCACATTATCCGCATGGAATCTGTAATTATACGCAGTTATTATATGAAAGGGGCGCAAAAATCGGGATTATTATTTTTCAAATTCGAAAAACAAAACGCAGACGTCGCATTGCATTAATATTTCCTACATATCTTTCAAGCTAATTTCTGCATTTCAGCTTGCGAAACACGCGCGCGCGCTCCCGGATTGATAAATTACAACTGATAATATCGAGGCTACCCTGATAACTACTAAGTTTCGTGTAAACAATTTAACTACGGCAGTTTAATGACACATTGAGAAACGAATTATATATACGTATATATATTCAAATGAATAATATTCGTATAGCATAAATCTTATACGCTTGCATCATAATCCTTTTTTTTTTACGAGAACGAGTATTACACACTTTTCAATATAACAGTAGACGTGTCTATCGGCTTCACACCTCTGCATTGCACTGCACAAAAAAAGCAATCCTATGGCTTCCCCTCTATACATATATCCTATCAGATCTAATAATAATAGACTCGGAAAAGTTATCAACTTTCATTCATATTTCATATATACACACGACCACATCCAATTAGCACAATGGTTCTACTCGACTGAGCTCTCATGGGAAAGGAGACTCTATATGCGGCGGCAATGAGATCGTTAAGACAGATCCTGCCAATCACAGTATAGTTTTCAAAAGTTTATTTTCATCTAAGAATCTCAGACCTGTAAGCGTGTGTATGTGTGTCGAAAGCCGACGTATATAAATCGAGAGCTCGGAAGACAAGCAGCTTCGGGGCGCGAGGAAAAAAACGTCGATATATGTACATGCACCTTGCGCATTTATATACATCTATATATAATTGCATAGATCAAGGCTTATCAAGCGTCCTTGCGAGAATTCAGCGAGACGCTCTATGCGGCCTTTCTCCCTACTCTTGCGGGAAAAACGTGCGCCTCGCCCTTTTTTCCATTATGTATACACCCGGTGAACACGACGCGACCTTCGCTCCTCTGTACCAACACTCTCGCGTCTCTGTGTATTTAAGAGCGCTGCAGCAGCAGCCGAATATTGCACAAGAGAATAGACAATTGTTTCGCCTGGGCTTTTCTTTAGCGTCGACCCCCCCGTGGGATATAAGACGACCGGCGCTGTGTGTGTGTGTCTCTTTTGTTTTTTTCGGGAGGGAATAAGCTCGAGAACTTTGTCGTCGTCGCTTGATTTATATTATTCAGGCGCGCGAGTAGCTCTGAAAAAACAGTTGATTCATGCGGTCGCTTAGTATGCGGTAGCAATTAGTTATGATCGGTAAAAAAATCGGTATGGTATCAATGCGCCGATCGTTAAGCTAATAGAGAAAAGCGTTTAGTACACTTCGAGGGAGATTTATTTCAATTACTTATACTCTCCGCCGCGCCCATACAGTCGCAAGGGTTAATAACATCGTTAAGTATATGCGTGCGCCGATCGCCACCACCGCTGACAATCGCCTAATGCATATTCATAACCGATCTCCAGCGTGGCAGAGCACAGGAAGTCCTTCGCTCTCCTTCCTCGTTTTTTTTTCTTCTTTACGACATCGGCTATATATATTATGTATGCGCTTTCCGGAAATAACCGATCTTCGAAAAAATCGGTCCCGGTCGATCGGCCGCATAGAAAGCGCGTATATAGAGCAGAGAGAGGACATTAATAATTCATACCGATTTTCCACGAGTCTCGAAAAGTCGCTATATAGCTCTCGTATTTGTTCAACACAATACAATATTATACACGCTTTCCTCGATTCTGCATCGCACGCAATGGCCATTACGTCAATGCCGCGCGAGGTTTCATCGAATCTTTTGTATAACACACAGCTCAATTGCGCGCGCGCGCGCGCACATAACCGATTATAAAGCCTCTGTTTAAAATTGACGAAAGTCCTCATAACGATAATATTGTTCTCTCTCGCTCTTTTATTCACGAGAACTTTTTTCTTCAAACAACGATTTACAAACTTTCGTCCGAGCACGCCGCGGCCGCGAATTCCGCGAGATAAAGATGCACGTGCGAGTCATACCTCTCCAGTGATCGTCGCGGCAGCAGCGACAGATCGACACCGCGGCTGGTATATATAAAGAAAAAGCCGAATAACCGGAGTGACAATCGAGTCGTGTCGGACAAAAGAGGGACACGTCGCCTGTGTATATAATACTACACAAAGAAGCTACCGACGACGACGGGTGTGAGCGAGGCGAGTATATATAGTATACATTAGGCATATACACGCAAGTAAAGAAAAGACCGCGCGCGCGCGCGAAAGCCCCTAATTGATCTTGACGGAAGTGCGCGAGGAAGTAGCGTTTCGCAAATGGTGCGGATATCAGTGTGACTTCATCGCGCGCTCTAGAACGTGTGTAATATTGGTAGAACCAGTAGCTACACAACACACTCACGAATCTGCAATTTCATCCGGCTGTAATTGCTCTCGCCTATGGGGGGGAGGGGGACACACGACTACACTGCACACGCGAATGTAATTCTCGCCGCGATGAAATCGAAAGCGAGTATAGAGTGAGTTTTATACGCTCGCCCGGGAATTGAGAGGATAAATATTGCCTCTGTGCCGATCGTTTAATCGGCAATGAGCCGTGAAGACTGTATTTTTCGCCACGGCTGATGGTTTGACGCCGCTCGATGACGTTTTATTATTATGATAACAATAATACTCGCGCTCTATATAGCTACTGTGTGATGGCTTATATAAAACTCTATTAATTAGTGTGAGTTTCGGTGAGTAATTGATTCAGAGAGGCTTGCAGTATGTAGGTAATTATGCAAACGAATTGAAATACTGCGCGGCTGTCCATCGCGCGTGTGAATTCGAGTCGTTATACGGACAAATTACACATGCATCAGTATAAGCAATCGGAAAAATTGACGAAATCCTACTCCTACGTGTATATGTGTTATACATCGAGAGCATGCTGCACTTTATCCAATTTCTCAATATATTTACGAGCGCGCATAAATTTGTCAATATATAGAGTCTCGTTTCGTCACGAATTTCCGTAGAAACATCAGAGTAACGGACTCCCCTTTTACTTGTCTCTCTCAATACTTGTAACTAATTGTCAACGACTGATAATTGTTCTCCACTTTTGCTTCCATTAACAATCATTATCGACTCGGCTGTATATATATATACACCGCAAACAATTCTTTTTCCAATACTGCATACACACATCTTTTTTTTTCCACGCTTTACTGCCCTCATTATACACGAATGCGCAAATCGCGCGCGAGATATATGCATTATTCGCAGAAACAAGCATCACGAGTAATTTTCTTTATACGTTCTGTGTTAGAGATCATACAGCTATAGACTGCGCGAACGGAACAATCTTACAATCGCGCGTGTGTTATATATACATAGTGCCCTTTTTGTCATAAAAGCCGCGCTTATTTCACAACGATTCGTCAGTGGCGCGCGTAATCTCGGGGCACAATCGCCGTCTGAGGTCCGCATGAGACTCGCGCGCTCAACTGTGGTGTGTACTAAATGTTCAGGCTCCGATCCATTGAAATTCCAGATGCTAATTGCCGGCACGCAGTCGACAATGTGTAGTTTCTCTCCCTTTACTCTCTTGGTCGCGTCCTTGAACATATACACTGTATTATGAAAGTCTGTATGGACTGAGGTGGTCATTTGAAAAATTCGCCGTTTGATAAGACCACCGTGGCGTTTCGAAATCCATTACTTTACAAATATAATAAGTAAATTTAATAGCATGTATCTGGCTCGAAAAAGCGCGCACAAGTCAAATGTGAAAATTAGAAATTTCACTGAGAGCGATCTGTTACGTGATTATATTCGCCAGCTACTGTATCTAACCTGTCTTTATTTTATAAATAGACGGAAAACGCGTGTATATATACGTATATCCCGATGACCCACATTGGCGCGTGACAGATCGCTCGGTGTAACGGAAGTCCACGATGTCGATCTAATATAAAACGCGTGTATTATACACAGCTATTTCTTATGGGAATTTTGAAATTTTCTATACCGTCGATTATTATAACTGCATGGCCGTAAAAAGCCTGTCATTGTTATATGGCTATATACAAAACCGCCGAAAGAATTAATGCGCGCTGCAGCACTGATGGCTTTTTACACGCCGTTGAATAACTTATAATCGAAGCTTTCGCTCACACACATTCGTTTACGAGCGGAACGCAGCTATGTGTATATACCCTTTTACTACTGCGCTCTATTACGTCTCTATGTGCGTGCAGTAGATACATATGCGCGACTCGATTTCCCCGTATATTCTTCCTCTATATATATAGTGCCTACAGTAATTAGCTACTAATACATATCAGACCAATAAAATTTTTTCGCCTGAATCAACTTTCTTCGTTACTATTATACTTACTCAGCAGCTAATTAAAATTTTTCTTTTCTTTTTTTCTCTCAATTATTACAGAATGACGCGAGGAAGCTTGATCGCCGGGGCTTTGCTGCTCTGCGCAGTGACGCTCGCCGTGCAGTCTGAGGCCAAGAAGCCGAAACTGAAGATATCGCTGAAAGCCGAGAAAGGCAACAACGCCGATGGCAAAGGTAATTTCTCGCTTAATTATTATATATACTCGAAAATAAGAAGTAGCTATTTAGTATAAGTCATTTGCAAAAGCGGCTCCTGTATATACTGCACTCTATTATATCTAATATATAATTGGCTCGCATATATACATACATATAGCGATGTGACGTCTCTAGATCGAGAGTCCGGCCGTCAATAGATCTCCGGAGAAAGCTCTGATTGACGAATGCGCGCCGAGCTAGCCGATGAAAAGCGGCTGATCGATACCTTGAACTTTCGGCCATATTCCACGGGATTAATTCAATTACATATTCAACCATCAGTTAATTTCTGCGCCGTAGAGAACTAATCTGTAAATTATGCTTCTCTCCCCGCAATTACGTATCGATAAATCCATTTGTTCCTAATGGAAAAATTACTACTGGAAAAAGGTTAATATACGCCTACCTCCCAATAATGGCTCGAGCGTAAATATCAGAAACTTTCGATTGTTTGGCGTACACTATAACAATGTAGAGCCATAAAACTTTGAGTATACACGGGGAAAAAAGATCCGCCGCACGCTATAGCGGTGTTTTGGACTGGCCTTTCCACCACAGCTTGAAGTCTCCGTTTCATCTAGTTTCTGACGCGCGAAGATAGATGGCGCACAGGCACTTTCCTATTTCCCTCCATCGGTGCACCAGCTATGCCAAAACTGTCTTGTTGGGCCAACTGCTTGGGTCGCTCATATGCTACAACTGCTACTCTCTTAAAGGATAATGCTTTTCGTTCCGTAGCGTTCTTGTTGTCCTGATAACGTTTATTTCAATAATTATAGTAGGCTAAAAGTGCAGTCGGTCACATAATTATATAGCCCGCGTCTATATACTCGTATATATAATTTCCCTGATAAAACTCTGATTTATGGGGTAATAATACCGAGATTAGTTATTCGTCGTTAATAATTATACGAAAGAAATGCACACACGCGCGCGCGGTGAGAATATTTATGCGGCAGCAAAGTGTTTTCCAGTACAGATTAGCGCTCTATACATACTCTTATACTTTCCGCTTATTCGCTCGATAAATAACACACGTAACACACATACACAGGAGATAATACGTCCATTTTTACAATCCAATATACAAACAAAGCTTCGCTGAAAAGCTCGCCGTGTGTACCTTCACTTATACTCCTACGAAATCTCACATGAATCTTGCCCCACACACCAGCTCTCGACGTCCTATATAACATAACGCATTCTTTTGTCGGCTACTCGAGAGACAGGTATATACAAGAGAGACAAGAGCTAGAAAGAGAGTCCTTACGCACGAATAGGTAGTCGCTCACGCTTTACGCTACTTACCTGCAATTATGTTTTACGAGGGTGTATGCCGCGCGACGCGGCGGCTTTTATATACTCGGAAGGAGGAAAAAAAAGAGGCCGTATAAGCTTTATGCGCGCACACGCGTGCCTGAGCGCAAAAAGAATGTATAGAGAGAGAGAGAGAGTGTCGCCACTATATGTCTACACACAGACACGATTTTTCGATTATGCGCGCGAAAGTGCGCTTTTATATACCACACACACACACACACACACACACACACACACACACGTGTCTTAATTTGAGCGCTCGTTAATTCGTTTTCCTTCCGCCGACGCGCTGATCCCATCGTAAAATTCCGGGGTAATTTGCCCGGCGACTCTTTTTCTTTTCTTTCTCTGTAATCCTCATCTAATGCCGCATAGATTTCACTCGCTGCACCTGAGTGATTGGCACTATATACCTATATACAAGTCGTTTCGCCGTATCATTCATGCTGTACTACTCGCTGCTGCACAGTTGATGAGAAAAGATCGATAGATCTCTCGGGGCGCAGCCTTGAAATTACGAAAGTCAATACATAGTAGTATACAACGTTGTGAAAAACCTGTAAATCGATGTACATAAAGCAGTGTATCTGCGTATATATAATCCTCTATTATTATTACGAAAACGAGAGCGCGAGCGCGCAATTTGAATATACGTCTCCGTAAGTATTAACGCGCTCGAACGCGTACGTTTATACGCTACGTACTTTCGCATATTATTTATGTATGGATTATATACACACACACAGAGAGAGAAAGATACAATAAGTATCGCAGCGAGTATAGTCATGCGCCGAAAAGACAAAAGCCTCGAGAGAATTCTTGTAGCTCAACCGGCCGTGTTTCCGAGAGTCAAGCACGACTGGCGCGATTTTTTTCCTGGTATACACACTGTGTGTGTGCTCTCTGATTGTTATGTGTGCAGTGCATATAGTAGATACTGGACGGAATATTGCCTATATAACGCGAGTGCGCATTTATTCATTTTTTTTTTAGCTACGCACCGAAAAATTGTGCAATTTTTTTTTTCTTTCTCGACTATAACGAGAGAACGCGATGCCGCGCGCTCGGAGAATAGTATATAGTTGACGTGTGTATTCGGTATATGTATATAGGAGAGAGAGAGAGAGAGAGACAATCGGTTTGCGCAAAAGTGCGTCCCTTCTCACATCTCAGGGACATAAAATATAAGACTTGTGCGACGCGGCTCTGTGTGTCGCTTGCGAAAAAGCCCGCGGTGACAAATTCTCGCCCATTATCATATTTCCGTGTTGCGCTTCTATATACATTCGTTTTGTACATATCCTTCCCA
>UCQR01003269.1:11459-22071 GCA_900474235.1 Cecidostiba semifascia
ATATATAGGCGCACTGTATATATATACCTGCATTTCCTTTTTCGAGTTACGTAAAATTTTATTTTCCATCGGTGGTATTCGATAGATATAATTTATTCAGGCACGCGGTTATTCGATTTTTCAAAACCAAAAATACATTATTAGTTCATTATTGCGGTCATTTCAGGATTATGCGGTTATATAGCGCGCCAACCGGGTTGTTACGTGCTTTTATTGGATAATATACACGCGAAGCTAAATAGAAGTGTAAAAATATAGTGTTGTATATATGTATATGCGCCGAACGTGACTGGGATATATAAAATAGTAGACACCCGCGCAAAGTTTTTCGAAAATAGTGATCGCCGCCGACCACCAGGACAATGCGCACACCTTATAAGCAGCGTGTGAAAGCTATAGTGTCTTATATACCTTTTTCCAGAGATCATCTCTCCCTCGTGTATATATAAAATGGATTTGTCTTGTTTTCGGCCGATCCCTCCATTTTCTCAGAGCTATAAACACATTTTTCACTAAGCACACCCGCTTACGTAAATGTGCGCGAAAAAGAGTAGTTTGAGGGGGATATAGACAGCTCGCGCGCGCGAATGAGTCACGCCCATATATAGGAAAAGCGATATTTATTCGAGCAATATATGCGCCAAGTATCATGGACTTTCGTTAAAAATAATAATTACATGCAAATAGCCGGCCGGGCAATTTTTTTCCCTCCCTCCCCCCTGCAGTGTAGTCGACGAGTAGATTATGAAAACCGCATAAATCACTATAAGCTGAAAATTTTCTACGTGATCAATGCACCGCCGGAATTTTGTTTTGCTAAAAAAATCTATATAAACGCAGACATTGTAGTCGGTATACATGTATACATGCCTTGATAATTCCAAGCTAATCGCACGCGAGTGGATATTATATACAGAGTTGTGTATATATTAGAGCAGCGGAAAACCGCAGATGTGTAAAATAGCCGAGAGTTATTATTATATATTGACGTGATAAATAAAACCGGCGAGATCGTTTGTTTTTTTTTTTGTTTTTTTTATAGGCCGGGCATAATTTTCTATGTAGGTGAAATAGCTTATAGACATAAAGCGATTTGCGTGAGCAACTTTCAACCAAAAAGTTGCCAAAAGGAAACAGTCAAAAGCTACACCTGTGTATATCTACAGGGTACATGCAAACGTAATAGGCCATTAGTGTCCCCCGTAGTTTAAGCCGCTTGTATAGTTAACGATCTCTCGGGCTATACATATATGCATAATCTCTCCCTATCATCAGAATCTGGGTCATTTTCGCGTCACAACATTCGACTTTTCCGCTAATTTATCGCAAGAAAGCGACGCTATAGAAAAAAGCCGATCGATACCCGCGCCAAAACTTTCGAAAAATTCACACCACAAATGCCAAAAAAAAAAGAACAATCATCGATGCACGATTTATACCGGCTCTCGATAAAATCTGTCGTGCGCACATACCCACAGCATTTATCGTTATTCCGCTGCAGTATGTGTGTGTGTGTGTGTGTGTGTGTGCGCGGGTGCGGAGAGGCGGTGAAAGGACTATTATAGTAACAGTCTATATCCCCCCTCCCACCACTGCACTTATCGTAAGCCGTGCGCCACGCGGTGAATGTAATTTATACGAGGAGTGTAGAACCGGATGCGATGTTCTGCACGGGAGAGTGAGACTCGCCCCGCGCGAATCTGATTAGGCACTTTTTGCGGGCATATATAGACACAACCGATCGTGTGTTATGTCACGCGCGTACAATACCGATTTTTTGTTTTTGTTCTTCGGTATTATACTCTTCGATCGAGGTTCGACTTTATGTATGACGGATTCGAGGAAAAACCGGAGAGAGAGAGATATATGGGAATTGCGTTATGCATATAATACGCGTTTTCTCTGCTCTATCCTCTATACTGTCTACTTTTTCTCGTCGCAGGAAAATTTTGCGAAATGCTCGTGCGCATTATATTGTTATAAGGTGTACAGCGCAATCGGCGCTATACGACACTTGTCGCGCGGAAAAAGATTCCGGTAGGCGGAGATGTTCCCAGCTGTTAAAGAAAAAAGGAAGACACGAAATAAGCGTTGACAAAATAGAGAGAGAGAGAGAGAGAGTTGATGAAATTTATGACGCGTGTGCCAAGAGTAGTGTCTCTCTATTATCGCAAGGGACGATCGGTATATAATAAGCGAGAGCGCAGTAGTGTATGTCTGGTGCCGTTTCTACACTTGTCCCTCGGGGCGAAGGGTCAGATTTGATTGCGCGTCGAGAGAGAGAGAGAGAGAGTAGATTGTATCGGCGAGTAATGTAATGTGTAACAGCAGGCTTCTTACGTCGCGAGCAATATTGTGCAACGAGAGATCGCGAGGCTTATATGTGAAAAATATAAGGTGATAATTGAGAGTTATATGTATATGGAAAGTCACGGTCAGTTTATTATGTTCCGGCGAGCGCAATTAAACGTTTCAATCGCTCTAGGGAGATACTTGTGGCTTTAATTGTAAATTATGATAAACGTCAGAGAGATTATATTTGCAATTAGAAGAACACACATATGCATATTAGAGAAAAGAGAGAGAGAGAGCTCTTCAATATACACGCGTTTCCTGATCCGTTCTCTGAAAATCGATCCTATCGCACGCGCCGCCGGTCTATGTAATTTCAGATAATGACATATAAAGTTCAATTTAACCGCGAATCGTAAATCATAAATGCAGCGAGTCCAACTAATTAAATTCACAATTAGAAACGTGCAGGGGCGCGGACAGGCCATTATTATTTCCTACTCTCTCGCCTGATGTGTACAACTGTATATATCTATATGTGTATATATGTATATTATAAATAAATCCACATCCTCTCTCTATTCTCGTATATATAATAAGAATTGCTAAACGCACACATATAGTAAATTAATATTTATGAACTCGATAATAGCGGCGTCGTAATTATATATACCGTTGATGAGCTTGTATATTAATATAAAAAATGTATGAAATATCCGTCGATGAAAAGAAAAAAAAAAGAAAAATGTATCAACCCTCTGAAATCTTGTGTAAATCTAATTGTTATAACGCCTTCTTTGTCTCTCGCACTGCCTATATGTGTTGTGCGTGTGTATATACACAACAGTATATATACCGCTTGAAAGAAAGTTTTGCACGGCAGTCACGCATCACGCGATAATAGTATATATACTCGCGCAAGGAAACATTCTTCCACGTATGCGATATGCCGATAAAAACATAAATAATCAGCGAATTTTTCCTTCTGTTCACAGATGACTTGGCAGCAGAGGAGACGAGCTACAATTGGGGCAGCTACTCCGCGGCCAATCCCTTCCTGTCGTACCTGTACCCGCAGAGTCAGCAGTCCTACGTACAGTTCCCTCAACCAGCCGCGTAAGTGCATCAGTCACGATTTTTGATTAATATCATTACCAGCAAAACGTGTCGCTTATAGGAGCTTGGAATCAAAATAGAAAGCCGGAGATTTTCATTGCGAAATAAGCACGCACGCGCGCGCAAAGATAAGGTGGGGATTTTTTAATTTTTTTTATTTTTCTTTTTATGAAACGAGCGTTGAACTTGAGTGTAGTTTCGCACGCTCGGAATCCGACGCGCGAGTTATATAACGCGCAGGATATATCCATTGAAATTACATTTCAACTTGAGAGTGAGTGAGAGAGAGAGAGGTTTCTTTCTCTTATATATATATGTGTGTAGCATAATACCCGCTGAACAGCATTAGAGTTGTTATTTATACCGATTTCGATTTGTATATATATTGTGTGTTTTTTCAACGCTTTTCGAAAATTATACCATCTCTCGCGTGTGTTCCACTCTACATTGAAACTTTAATCTAGATTTGAATAATAAAATCCGTGGCGAGAGTGAATATGTCAACATCGTGATTTGTGTAGTATACACACGCTCATTTTCCGCTCGTTTATATGTAAATACGCAGCTAATTCTCTCGAGAGCATATTATAGTCTCTGTAATATATCGCAGAGGAAAAAGGAGCCGCGAGCAGGGCAAATTATTTTTTTGCAACATCTCGGCGTCGGCCGGTATATAGAATGGAAAGCCTATATACTTTGAGAAAAATCATAAATCAAAATCAATGTCGGCTTTGGCTCTCCCGGGGTTTAGTTTAGTTTATTCGTGCGTGTTTAGATTCGTAATTCGATATTATTTCGCGAGACGGATTCTACAAGTTGGCGAAAAAAGCCGGAATCTCTCGGTATATCTTTACACTCGGCTGATTGCGAGAAAACTAGCTTGAAATTAGTTATATCTGTGTGTGTGTGTAATAAAGTGTGCAAGCTACTATACTGCATCAGCTGAAAAAAAAGGCACAGAACAACTGCTCTGACTTTATTACGCGCTCTATTAAACGCACTTTTGCAGTTTTTCAGCCGCACCCTCTCAGTAGCCGAGCGTCGACAAAAAATCGAAATTTCAAAATGAAGTTTGTCCGATTGCGAAATTGTCTTGACAGGCGATTTATCTCTATAAAACTATATGCATTATACAGAATATACTCGTTCGGTATATTATCGGTATGACTCATCGAAATTATAACTATATATAGAGGAAGCCCTGCACGCTTGTTGATTTTACGCTGCGTCTTAATATCTTTGTTCATCTGAAGAGATATATGCGAAAAAAGTCGACGGCCCGGAAAGAGCTGTGCTATCTCTTCGTGGCTTGTTACACGCGGGTGTATTTTATCTTCTCAGACTATCCACACACATATATAAAGGAGAAAAAACTTGCAGACTCACGTACGGAAGTGTTCTCTCCGTCGTGTCGTACTTATGAATTCCATTATACTATAACGTCTATAATTAACGTATTTGTCGGCGATACTTTTACTCCGCGTACAGATTGTTGTACAAATTTACATTTCCTCCATCTGTTTTTTGCTCTTGCCTATACTGCAAGTATGAGGAAGCAGTGAAAAAAGCCTCTGGCTAATAGACTGTTAACTCGGAATGCTGTATAGGTATATATATAATAGATTTAGCTCTCGAGCGAGAGAGAAAATTATAAGAGTATAGTCGAGAAATCGGTATATATATATAATATATCCACGTCACTCAGCGGTGTAAGTAATCGAGGACAGCTATAATTGAGGCTCCAATTATTTACCTGTTTATTATGTGTTGTTTTCAGTCAACCGGCTTACGCCCCGGCACCGGCAATGCCTGCCTACAGCTGTGGCCAGTACACGGGACCAGCTTGTCGCCGATCGCGTTACCGTACCTATGACGGTTCCTGCAACAACCTGCAGATACCCTCGTGGGGTATGGCCAACACCAAGTACGCCCGACTCCTTCCCGCCAATTACGCCGACAGTAAGTAGTCGATGATTGACACCTATATATATTATGTCGTCGATGTAGACGAAAACGGAATTATACGGCCGACACGCAAGTGTATTCTGCATTTTTAGCTCGATATATAATGATGAAGCCGCGAATAAACAGTACCGAAAATTATTCGCTTACGAAATATATAACGAGAGAGCTGCAGCGCAGAATTAATTAAAATTGAGACAGTTCACGAGCTTCCCACTCTTTAAATCATTGCACATGTATATAATCGCTGCACTCAACTGTCGCGAGAGCGCACCGCGCACACGCTGTGGGAGTAAAAAAAGTATCCCAGAGGTAATACTTACGCGACACTCGGGAATACCCCCCGCGCGTTGTTTGCAAAATTCGATCTCTATATGCCGCAGTCGCAGCGATTTTCCATGGATATATCGGCGTGAGAGACTGATGCAGTATAAAGATCGGTACACACACATATATGTATATATGTATAGCTAACGATCGCCCGAGTTATCCCGACAAAATCGCTGCTTTTGAAACTGTAATTGCCGGTGGGAGTTAATTGACTTGTAACGCGCGCGTGTAGCAGCGCTGCAGTATAGAGGCTGGATAATTGAAAGTTCATTGTGCAAAAAGCGCGTCTTTCTCTCTCTCTCTTTTTATAATACCTATATACTGCATCGTGTGTGTAAAAAAACTCGCGGGTATGTATATGCAAATGATCCCCCTTTTTACGATCGATATATATTATAAACAAATTAATATCGTGTTATTACAGACGTTCACGCGCCACCGGTAGCCCAGAGCGGCAATCCACTGCCAAACGCCCGAGCGGTCAGTTTCACGCTCTTCCCCGACGTCGACATCCAGGATAGAAAGTGGACTCTGGTGGCTATGCAATGGGGCCAGATCATGACGCACGACATGGCTATGATTGATGGAACCACCCAGTCGAGTAAGCAATTTCGTCCCCCTATTGTTATTGCGCAGCTTCTATATTATCTGCATTCTTTGTGGCTGCTACTGATGCTGTCTTTATTTTTTTTTTTATTTTGGTTTGAAAAGTGCGCGGGGGTGTGGAGCAGAGATGTTTTGATGCGTGACATCGCGCGCGGGAATATAGCTTGTGTAATAATTATATAGCCGAGAAACGCAGTCATTCTCGGATGAACGCTTATACACATCATGTAAACGACGAGTGTGTAATTATGAATAATATGTAACGAGAGAGAGAGAGGAAAGGCAAAGTGTGTTTTGCCGATTTTTCGTATATATACGTGCACGTGATGGTTTACGAGAAAATTATCGGTTTTGTATATGCATGTATAGAAAGTTCGCGTGGATTAATAATTGTAAATCTCAAACTGCTACATATTGTATAATCCGTTTACGAGATTCTTCACTCCATATAAGTGAAAAATTCATCATCAGCAGCAGTTATAACGAACCAGATTTTTCCTCATTATGCAATACACACATCAGCTAATACTATCATTACCAGCCGATAATTGAAAACGTATATACATGAATTTTACAGAGGCTCACGCTACACAGTGCTGTACCGACAACGGCCAGCTAATCCAGTCAGCCCTGAGTAGTCCCCTGTGCTTCCCCATTCTCATACCGCCTAACGATCCCGTTTATTCTTACGAGATGCAGCAGTGCCGCAACTTTGTTCGCAGTACGACAGATCTTGACAGGGGCTGCTCATCTGGATACACTCCGGCAGAACAGGTTCGTTATTCGCTACATCTAGCTCCTTATATATTTTCACATCTAACTACCTTAAGCTACTGCAGCAGCTGCTTTTCATAACCAATTAAGAAAAGCGAGTAAGTAGCTCGCACTCGTGATTGCACCACATATTATATCGACGACTACTACTTTGTATAAGCGCGTTTAGTTTTTTGACCGCTTGCGAATGCAAAACAGCTAAACTCGATTCGTAGTTCTAATATATTATTCAAGTCACGAGGCTGATTATCATGCTAAAATACAAAGTGTGTATGTGTGTGTGTGTGTCTCGTTATAATAATACGTAACGTTTATAATTATATCGCAGCTGACGGTGGTGTCGCACTTTTTGGACCTGTCCATTATTTACGGCTCAAGCGACGCGGTGGCCGCGGGCTTGCGCGCAGGTGTCGGCGGACGTTTGGTCACCGATGTCCGCGGTAACCGGGAATGGCTTCCGCAAGCCGCCAACAAGACAGGCTCCTGTGATATCTACGGCGAAGCCGATGTCTGCTACACTTCCGGTGAGTATCATTGTTTCGTATAAAATTCTTATGTTATATACTTACTCAATTTTCGTCGACGTTGCGTCATTGATATACGTAAATTTTGATCGAGCTAAAACGCGTTCAAGTATATACTTGATTTTATTAACGAGATATATAGCTGCTACCGGATCGTATAAAATATAAACGCATATATAGTTTGAAAGCGAACTACTTTAATTGTATTAAACGCGCGCGCGCGCGTTATATCATAATCATTTGCGAGCATTAGCCGGTGCAGTGAGAAAAAAAGCTATTCATTCATGCGCGAGAGAGTCGTCGCTTACGTGTGAGATAATGCAAACTGTGTAACGTATATACACTTCCTGCTTCTATATACTGTGTCATTCAAATGTGTATATTACACAGTAATGACACATCATCCATGATCCGTATAAAAACTCGCGTATCTGTATAATAATGACAGTTGTAAATTTCATGTAAAAATCAACCGGACGCGCACAAGCCACACGACCCCCTTTTTATTTCAATAGCTTTTGCCTCTACTCTCGTAAAAGCAGCGCCTTGTTATATCCACCGGTTTATTACGGCTCTTTATGGAAAAATCGTAAAGTTATGCTCTGAATAATAAAACGCAACGTGATTCGCGAAAGGCGCGCGTGTGAATCTGACGCCTTTTTTAATGGCAACGGCCGCTGCGCGCAACAACTAATGATGATAGTTATACTTATATATTTATGCCAATGAAATATTTTCCCACAGGTGACGTTCGAGTCAACCAAAATCCACAGCTGACGATCCTCCACTTGATCATGCACAGAGAGCACAATCGTATCGCCGGAGAGTTGGCCCGTCTCAATCCTCACTGGAGCGACGAGACCATATTCCAGGAAGCCCGAAGGATCAACGTCGCTATTCACCAGCAGATCTCGTACTACGAGTGGCTGCCTATCTTCATCGGTAAGAAATCGTTATTACCTTTTATAATGTTCTCTGTCGTATAAGCGTGTGTGTATACATCTTGTTTTTTTCTTTTTTCGTTTGCAGGTCTGCAGAACTCGCTGAACCGCAGAATTCTCTTCCAGACCCAGGGCTGGGTAAACGACTACGATCCCAACGTCGACCCCAGCACGATCAACGAACACTCGAACGCTGCCTTCCGTTACTTCCACTCGCTCATTGCCGGTAGACTGCTGTGAGTATATTACACAGAGAGAGATACATAAAAAGTCGATAACTTTATTATTGGCCGTTATTATATATGTACACGTGTACGTAATAATTCTCGGGTACTTATTTTTCATTACGCTATCGGCCCCGATTCCAGTGAATTATTTTCATTCTCAGATTATTATTATTATTATTATTATCTAGTATACTATCCCCTCGAGCGGGAAAAATTGAACGGCCGTATACATGTCGCTCGTAAAATAAAATGTAGGCGACAAGTTTTTATTTCGGACTTGATCGCACACACTGCACCGCGCAGCATTGCTGCGGGTTATATTGAGCTGTATTATATTATAGTCGCAGAAAAAGCGAATGACATTTTTAAACATACTTGCGTGAACTTGCCAATTATAGCTTGGTCGACGAGCCACGTTTCGCCTACTCGTACAACGCTCTGCGTCTCTCGGACCACTTCAACAGGCCGGGTGTCATCGAGGAGGACGGTAACCTGGACAAACTCACGAGAGGTATGGCCTTCCAGCCGCAGGAGGAAAGCGACCAGTGGTTCGACAAGGAGGTTAATATCAATTCAACATCTGGAAAAATGATAGGACCGTTAATTGGTCTAGATCGTAATATAATTCTCGTCGTTGCAGATAACAAACTACCTCTTCAGAAATCACCACAGACTGGGAGACGATCTGCGTGCCATCGACGTGCAGAGAAACCGTGACCACGGTCTCGCCGTCTACAACGACTACCGAGTGCTCGCTGGACTTCCACGTGCCGTCCAGTGGACCGACTTTGGAGATCTCATCTCCGCCGAGGTATTATACCTATTATCACGTTGAAAAAAAAATTAATAATAATAATAATGGTGGTATGTGTGTCCGGCGTCTCTATACACAATAATGCTTTGTCCGTTTCCCGTCTAGAATATTCAAAAGCTGTCGCAGCTTTACGAGCGACCGGACGACGTGGATCTGACAGTCGGAGCCTCTCTAGAGCGTCACGTCGAGGGTACCCTCGTCGGACCAACCTTCCTCAACATTCTGTCCGAGCAATTCTGGAGGACGAGAGCCGGTGACCGATACTGGTACGAGACCGGAGATCCCGAAATCGCCTTTACAATCGGTGAGTGTATACTACTACTACTACTACTACTACTACTACTACTACTACTCAGCTCTATTATGTGCACTGCAATATTGTTCGACGTAATGAAATTTCCAATCGCATAATTCATCCGGCTAATTGGATTTCTCCTCTTGAAATTCGCAGAGCAACTCGCCGAGATTCGTAAGGCCAGCATTTCGAGGCTATTCTGCGACAACGGCGACCAGATTCAACTCATGCAGCTGAGAGGCTTCGAGCAGGTTTCGCAGACGTAAGACAATCGCGCATTATTATTTATTCAAGTGATTTTTATATCGATTTTTGATGAGAGAGAATAAGAAAAAAAAAATGTCGCTTTTATTGCAGGAACCCGCTGGTCAGGTGCGCGGACATCCCGGCTATTGATCTGTCGCTGTGGCGAGACATCCAAGGAGCCGGCGGATGGCCAGCGCCGTCGCCCTGGGCCGCAGCTTAATAGATTGAATTTTCTAAATATAGATATAAATAAAAGCGATAACGAAATTTAGGAGAATTGATTTGGTTTCGAACACATACACATACACACGATATGTATTGTGCGTATCGTATATTATATCGATCATCATTGTACCACGATCAAAGTGTAATTATTGTACATTTTTGAGTATTATATACTTTTAAGATTTATTAATATGAGAGCATATGTTAATATAACTAAGTATATAATGACGTCTATAAGATTGCTATGAGTACATTATTAT
>UCQR01003269.1:30023-48660 GCA_900474235.1 Cecidostiba semifascia
AGTTATATCAAATACCATCATCACACTTTTACGAATTTAATCCGTAATCGTACGCAGTAAGTTCAAGTAGCCTGCGGTCGACTTCATTATCTGCAAATAAAATCTTGATTATATCTCAACGCTTGTAAAGAAAAGTGTGGAGTAGAATCGTAAATGAAATATAGGGACGTCAATTCTTACACATCCAAAATTGTACAGCGACAGTTCGAGCATTTTTCCAGCGGTAAGTTGAACGGGACTGTGAGCGACGGATATAATCAAGCCAATGCACAATCCCTTTTTGGGCGGTAAGTCGTACCAGTTTATCATGTAAGTTTTCGCTCCGACTTTTTTTGCCTGACGATATATCGCGTAAAATGTGTCTATCTCTTTAATTTATTATACTCTCATTAATTTGTGATCTGTAAAAACTCTATACCTTGTCACTGACGATTTCACCGACGTAGCAGTAGGTGAACAGCAGAGCTATGAGCGATGTGATCATTACCGTGTAAGTC
The DNA here is from genome assembly GCA_900474235.1 of Cecidostiba semifascia. NCBI lineage: Eukaryota > Metazoa > Arthropoda > Insecta > Hymenoptera > Pteromalidae > Cecidostiba > Cecidostiba semifascia. Next base: position 30,521 of record UCQR01003269.1, read on the forward strand.
AGTAGGCCCAGAGCGTCGTTGTTTTGCAGATCCTTGTCGAATTATTTTTATTATATAGGTATATCGAGAGTGTATTTTGAAAGGGAAAGAACGTTTACCATAATGAAGTAAAAGCTCGTCAAGCAGAGAATCGTGCTTCCGCCGAATATTTCCACGAGGCAAATCTGATTCATGAGATCCTCCACACTCGAAATAAAACTGGATCATCGAAAACAAAAGCGTCATTTTGAGAAAGCCTCCTTTCGAAACTATATTATATGACATACCGTAAAACCTTCAAATGCAGCTGAACGATGACCCTGAGCTTTCTACTGACAGCCGCATCCCCTAACCGAGTCAACCTCCCGTTATCCCCATCATCTTCGATCAGCCTCTTCAACAGATACATAACGATATCCAGCTGACCACATGCATGCGTCGCCAACAGAGCCGCATAACTGCAGGTGGTAACGGTAGTCGAGTGTACGACGAATCCACTCATCATCTGCGTAGCAAAGATCGTCTCGTAGACTGGACTCGAGCTGGTATTGAAGGGAAACAAGCCCTTGTACAAGGGCGAGGGTAGTGGTTTGATCATCAAGCCATCTTTGGTATATCGAATCGGCGTCAGTAAAGTCTTGATCAGACGGTAGCAAATACCACCGACGTAAAAAGTCACGACGCAGACACGACTAAGACGACGGCCTATGGCTGTGTTGCGACGCATCAGGGCGCGAAGCTCGTCGTTGCCTGCCTTTCGCCAGTCGGACTCGAGGTGATTCAAACACTCCTGGATCTGACTTTTGCGAAACAACATCACCGAGTATTTCAGCAGAGCCATGGTGTTCAGGATCATCGGACCTGTCTGGAGAGAATGTGTCACATGCGCGAATGCGTATATGTATTTATATACGGAGAATCAAAAAAATTAATCAAACCTTGAGAATCTTCGCTTTCAGTTTACCCTCTTCGACCACGATGTGAAGAATTCCAGGCACGAGAAGAAAGCTCAGCAGAATATAGACAGCGGCGTTTTTCACCGTCTTGATAAAAATATCGAATCCTAATCTAGCACCATCAGTACTGGTAAAAATCGGCCAAATGCCAATGGCATTAGCGATTCTTCTATTCAATTCTACCGCGTACTTCACGTCCTCCTCATATTTCGCGTTGCTAATGTTCATCATTGCACCCGATTTTTTCATCCTCTCGTCGTAGTAAGCAAACACGTCCTCCTCCTTCTTCTTCATTTCCGTCATCCTGTATATGGTCTCAAAACTCCACTTTCCCAAGAAACAACGTTACGAGATTACCAAGTATACGTGCAACGCGGATGACGCACTCGTATAGGTATAAGACTGCAGTTGAATCATCAGTGCGTTGCACTTGGGAACGGACGGGTAGAGCATATACCTATGGTTAATTGCTAAGCGTGAACTTGTGGAAACAGAACGTATTAAAGTTTGCGTTGCGCACTTAATAAGCGTCTGCATTAATTATCGGCTACTGCAGCATTCGAATGTGCGGATCGTGGAAGATTCAGTGCGCACTGGCTGGGAGTGAGTTGAGGGGTGGGTTTTGAGATGACTGTGATTATTTATACGCATCGGTGGATTATATGTGCTGCAGGATATAACTTTGTTTCTTGAAAATGTTTGCACTCGCGATATGGCATGAGGCGTTTACGAACTTTGATATGATATTAGAATCGTAGAATGAGTGTGTAGTATATACGTTTATTTTTAACATAAGTTTTAAATAATAACGTGTATTATACTTTTACTATTTGTTATTTCTAAAATTAGTACCTGACCGGGTATATACTTTTTATAATACTTTCCAGGTTTGCAGATAATATACGTAGAAATTGCTTTTAAATTACAGGGAAAAAACGTAGCCTTCGACGATATCCATAAACTTTACTACAGAAGTATAAAGGCTTGTATAGGAAATCATTTCGTATCATAAAAGAAACAAAAGACAATGTTACATGAAGGGGTAAAATATATTGCAGCGACGATATAGTACTTGCACTGTAATTGTTTGAGTTTGCAAGATGGGATACGACTGCAACCAAGTTTTATTCCTACAATGAAAGTTTTGTTTTTCGCTCAACTTTGAAAAGTAAACGAACTCTGAGTGCACACGAAGAGTCTCGGTATATAAAACTAGAATAATATGCGCATCTTGTGATAGTATATAGTAATAGTAACTGTTATTTAAAAAGTTATGAATACATACTGATTATTTTCAATAATACAACAAACATAACGGCAAAAGCAATTTATGTGATTTCCAGTGTTCGAAGGAAATTCAGGTATGCCATTGACGTTTTTGCTACCTGTAATATGAAATAAAGGTCGAAAATGTAATGATAAATCAAGATTGCATCTATGCGACCTGTAAAAAAGCCCTTACATCACAGAATCCTTGAAGTGACAAGTCAAAGAGTTTGCCTGCCGTCAATCTTGTAGGTTGATTAGCTCTCGCCATGACAAACTTGAGATCTTTCATAATGAATTCGTTTGGTAAGTCGACCCACTGCATGGAGTAAGCAGAAAATCCAATGGCCTCGCTCTGATTTGCGGTAATGTTAAAATAGCACTTGGAGTTTTTCACATTTTTTTTTGTTCTAATGTTAAACAACAAAATTATACCTGTTCTTTGACTTTATCGCCGACGTACGATAGAATAAACACATTGACAAATATCGACGTCATTAACATGATGTAGGTACCCATTCCCAAATATTCTCTGTCTTCTAAATCCTATCGCGTATGAACGTTAGAAAAGAATGAGAATGCTTTACGATTAGAATTGCTGTGATTCAAAAAGTTGTATACCTGCAAAATTCCATATTCCAAAAAACAAATAATTATTGTGCAACCACCCATCTCAGATAGCATCACTATGTTTAATGCGTTTTCCATTGTTTCAGCGTACCTAATAAAACAAAATCATTGAACACGTGGAGAACTATTTAAATTTACAAATAAATATCCTTACTGTACAGCTTTCACGTGAAAGTCGATGACCTCGCTCAATTTTTTGCTCAGCTCTGGGCTAATTTTGCTCTTATCGTACTTCATGCCCCTAAGCAGTGTCTCCACTCGATTGCTCGTCACCTCGAACAGACAGCAGCAGTGCATGACAACGCAGGCGATAAGACTGTAGACCCCAGTGTTGGTCGACAGGATTATACTGCTTATGAGAATCTGCGTGATGAAGATTATCTCGTAAAGCGGTGTGTCCTCGACGATGAAGAAGACGTACTCGCTGGGATAAGGTAAAGGTATCATCGTCGTGTTATCCGATTTCAAAACTCTGGGCTGCAGCAGCGGCATGATTATGTGATAGGGTAAAGCACCGCCGTAAGACAGTCCCAAATAAGCCGTGGTGAAGAACCTGCCGATCTTGGCGTTCTTCAGCATGATCTGTCGGTCTTCTTCAGAGTTCACCACCTTGTAGTCGTTCTCCATGACCTCGAGACAGTAACGGATGTCCTGCTTGTTCAATATCATCGTCCAGAATTTGAGAACCGCCAACGAGCTGAAGACCTGAGCGGCGATGATCTTCATGAGCTTCCGTAGATCCTCAGCTTTGAACCAGGTCCAGATGAAGTGGGGCGTCAGCAGGAACAGCATCAGACAGAAGATCAGACACACGCGGATGTAGATGATGGTGTTGCTGAGGGTAGTGTTGTCCCCGTAACGAGGCCAGATACCGATGGGCATCAGAAGCGTTTTGGCGACGCGTACCACGTATTCCGTGTCTGACAGGTAGTGTTCGTTGACGTAAGCTAAGGGCGCTTTTTCAAGCTTCGGACTGACTTTCGACGTCATCGTGTGCTCTATAATATGTAACTGATGCGAAGAGCAGCAGATCCTGTTGTGTTCTCTCGAGCTTTTGCGCTTTATTTTGGAACGTATTATTACGGAGAAATCGAGAGGTAAGTTTCGCATGAATAAGATATGAGTAAATTATTATCGATGTCATCGTGCGGTAAAGGGGTGACGTGCAGCTCTCGACGCACAGGCGCAGTAGAGACAGCGAAGCTTCTTCAATATACTATCGTCGTACTTTGTAGAGTCGGCATCCTTCGATACAATATTATGCATTTTGTACAACATCAGATTTTACCAAAACGAATGATTCTCCAAATTAAGAAGAATAAGAAGAAGAAAAAAGTCAAAGCATGGAATGCGCTCGCGTTGCGTCAGGCCATCAAGAGCTTCTTAAAAAAGCTCTGTTCAAGGTTTAAATCACTCCAGAAAAAATAGGTAACCGATCGTCGAGATATTGCAATCGATAAGGAGATTGCCGGGAAAAAATACGCATAGCACATACACACACACACACACACTGATTTCGAATCGCGTGCGCCTGCGATGACTGTTGGTCGAAAAATGTTCGAATAATAGGAAGAAAAGATAAGGATCCGCGCACAGTAGCCGCGCGCCGGATAGATAATGCACGATCGCAATTTTTGCAAGAAACTTTTTTTTTTCCTACACCGCGAGCACCATTCGAATGTTAGTTTATAGTGATCATGAGGCGTAAAACGTAACCTGCCTCTCACAGCTGATGACGTTGTTGTGTATTATATATTCAAGTTCGTTTGCTCCGGGATATAATAATTGCTCTGTGAAAATATGAGTGCCAATAATAAGAAGCGTAAGTCGTTCGAAAAGCAAAATTATACATTATCAATACAATATAAACAAAATAGTGCACGCGTTTAATTCCGTATACACAGTTGACCCGTGGAAAGTACAAGAGGGCACCTCAACGATGTTCCTAGCCGAGGTGGTCGGTACGACAATTCTCATATTCATCGGTTGTATGGGCTGCATCGGAACAATGGGACCTGCACCCCCGCCACCCATGCAGACGGCTTTCACTTTCGGCCTGACGGTCAACCTCATTATCATGGTACTTTATGTCTTTTATCTCTCCCAGCGCGTTTTAATTGTCCCACACCTTTCTATATAACCATCATACTATATCCAGACTTTCGGTCACGTAAGCGGAGCCCACCTGAACCCAGCGGTAACCCTCGGAGCCGTGATGATCGGCCTCAAATCAATTCCCACGGGCGTCGTCTACTGTGTGGCTCAGTTCATCGGCGCGACCATAGGCTACGGTCTGATAAAGGTATGTATATAGTATATGCATCAATGACAAACAAAACTCTGTACATAACTCTATGCATGCGAAATCAAGATAGTGACACCGGCTCTACTGATGAACGACGGCAATCCAAGTTCGGAGACGCCGCTGTGCGTGACGGTGATCCATCCGGATTTGAGTATCGTCCAGGCACTGCTTATCGAGATCCTCTGCACGTCGCTGATACTTCTTGGTGCCTGTGCCACGTGGGATCCGAGATGCGCCCACACCACCGACTCGACCGCCCTGAGGTTCGGTATGGCTGTGGCTGCTATTTCCTTTGCAGCGGTAAGCTACTTATATTTCGCTATCTCTCTCAAAGGCCCTTTGATGCGAATATATAGGTATAGGTGCATGTGCTCTCAAACTTTCCAAGCAGACAGATGTATACTTGTATAGAGTCAGCTTTCCTTTCTTTGCGCTAACTAATACTACTGCAGCCGTCTGCGAGTATAACTGCGTTACAACTTTTGGAGCAGATTGAGTTTGCGGCTAATTGACTGCGCATTTTCTTTTTTTATTAAAAAAAAAACTCATTATGTCGATTGTTTCAGAGTCCGTACACAGGCTGTAGCATGAACCCGGCGAGAACCTTCGGTCCTGCTTTGTGGCATGGAGCTTGGAAGCATCAATGGGTGAGAGATACGTTGGAAAACAAAAATTAAGATTACTTTGATGATATTATATTAGAAATGCCTTAAAAAAATTTCAAGGTCTACTGGGTCGGACCTATGGTGGGAGCAGCCCTTGGTACCTCGGCGTATCAAGTTTTATTTTCCCCGAAGGAAACTACCGGCGTCGAGACGACGACGAGCGAGGAGAGGGATTACGAATCCTACAAAATGACCGAACTCCAGGTCAATACTGCCGAGCCCGTGAATCTGGCTATCGAGTAAAATTATATTATGCAGCTGTAACGGAGAGCTGTTCACAATTTCGTTTCTGTGCAAAAATATTATAGCTGTAAATAATATACGATATAAAGTAATTTTTCAATGAAATACGATAAAGTTACGTGACGATACAGACAGTCCACGCTTACCCCTCCCGCTTACGTAAAAGAAGTAGGTATACGATAAAAAAAACCGAGTGTACAGCACTATTAGCATAAAACCGTTGAATTACCATATAAACAACGAGAGCGTAGCTTTGGTATATACCTATATACACGAGCCGTATAAATCGACGCGGCTAATGGCAAAACTGCCAACGTTAATGAACATCGAAATTTTGCAGCTATGCAAATGGAATTCGTTATACATAGAAATAAATCGGTCCATATAATCGCCGTAATTGCAGAGAGCTCTGATGACCGAGTGAAAAAATTAACGCTCGTTTAAACTTTTACAGAGCCTCGGCGCGACTGCTCTCGAATTTGTGTGTGTATGTGTTTGAGTACTCGGCTCGACGAATTTAACGAGCGATAGATCGATCGGAGTGCATAACTATACCAATTATCATTTCCACGTTAGGTCGCGCGGTCGCACTTGACACATCTCTCCGCCGCCGGTGTTATTATTCGAATAAACGCGACTATAATCACCGGTAGTTCGATCGTGTGGCTTTTAATAATTCGCGAGGGAAAAAAAGTCGGGATACAAAAGCGGTTGTTGTGTATGGATATTAATTGGCACACGGTATACATGGAAAGAATAATACACGCGGCATCAGATATTGTATACTGTTGACTCGGCAATTTGAATGCTGATAAAATGTGTGTGTCATAGTTATTCGTGCTTGAAAGTGAGATCTGCGGGTGATAAATGCGAAACATTGTTGGTCTTTTATTTATTTATACGACTTATAACGCGTCCATTTATTAAGCGAATAATTTTATAATGTATACGATCTTGTTCGACAGTCTCGAATCGATCGCGAATTTTCACGTTCATAGTTACGTAGTCTGAAAAGTGTCTATTCCGCGTTCACCGTTACAGATTATTACAAACCGGCAAAAATCACAACTGCCCGCAATTAGAAGAAAGTGCCAATTTGTACGAGCTTGACACACACAGCAATATTTTATTTATACACGTTGATGTTAGCGGATACGACAAGATAATGATTATAATCTCTGAAGATCTCCCCGAGTTTCTATCGTCAAGTAAACGAGTAGCTTCGATTGTGTATGATGGACGCCCGACAGAACTTTCTCATACACTGTAACTATAATGTTTGGCTAACGAGAGGTATCAAGGGGCGTGATAGCGCCCCGGTGACAAGTATAAAATTATACTTCGTATTTCACTGCTGGAGGGAAGAAAGTTATTATATTACATTCCTTGAAGCGTATAGCAAATTTCCTGATTATTTGTTATCGAGGTGCCATTTCATTAGAAAACGATGAAAATGAAAAATGAACAACTGGAAATGACACTGCTGTTACAAGACATACTTTTTACAATTTGTTAAAAAATAAATAAATTGCATAACAGTCGCAGCGTTCATTGAGTGTATTATTTCAGCGGCTTATCGCTGTGTCGCATGCATAAAACATGTTCCGCGTCTCAGTGAGTCGAGATTCGGAGGGAGTCGTGAGACTTGTCTAAAAGGGAAACACTCCGGGCAATTGTTCTATCTTGGGCACGAGGTGCGGTCGCATTGTAAATACATATTGCACTAATTTATTGTTTTATATTGCACGCAAGCCTAACACCAATAGTTATGTGTAATCATTGCTTGAGAATTTTCACATTACACGCATTAGCGTTCAATAAACAGTTGTGCAGCCTGATTTTACAATCGTTTGCAAGAACTTGAAAGTATGTACTTGTAGATCGGTGCAGAGTTAGAATCGAACGTTGCTATGGTTTTTAGAGAATGAGCACACGTATTGTTTGAAACGTTTTTATTAAAATTATTATTTTCCATCCTCATAACGTTTCACTCTTTATTTATAATAACATCTTAATAGTTATTTCACTTTCATTATATTTTTTAAAAAATTGGTTACTTTTTTGGAATGTCGCTGGTTATTTTGGCATCGTTTAACTAAAGTACGCTATTTTTAAGCTACTTGTAGTTAAAGCAATTATGTGCATTGTCTGTAAGTGTAAGATAAAGAAGTTTAAAAAAAATGAATTTTAATGGTCGCTGTATTGTGTTATACATCATTTTTTTTAAATGTATAAAAATTGTACAAAATATTTCACATATGTGCGTTTTTAGCTAAATATAAATGAATATTTTTTAAAGTATACAAAATTCAAATCTGTTTAAATTCGCGAACCATGAAAATCCTATAAAACATCGCATGTATAAAAGATGTTTGTATCCAATATATATATATATATATAAATATTGCACTGTTATGTAAATCCCATTAAAAAATTAACATAGCTGCCGCCGTAAAAAACGTTGAAGCATTCAGGGATAGATCTATTTGATAACGTAGTTATGAAACTTGTTAGAAATTCTCTTATTATACAATATTGTATAAAAACTAGTGAATACATTAAAAATGTATTCGAAAAGTGATAGTTACATAATAATACTGACTTAAACAATAAGATTTGATCCCTTGTTAGGTTTGAACTTCTGTGGCACTGTGACTGGTTTGACAAAGATCGAGGCTAATTTGCCGTGCAAAAATTTAAGGCATTCAGGAAGTTCCGTATTTTCAACCAATTGTTCAAAAAAGGGCCTTTTGAAAAGTCTCTTGGCCTCGGCACGTTGTTCTGGCGTAATAATACGATCGTCTAGATGTACGAGACGCGGGAACCACGAGATGACAAACAACCTTTTAAAAAATAAACAATGAAAAAATCTAGTCGACTTATATTTCGATATAATGAAAGAATAACCACACACCTGTACTGGAGATAATCATAGAAACTTCCACCATTGAAGTAGCTGGGAGCTGCCTTATTTCCCATGAGACACAGATATTGCAGATTGGGCAAACTAGCATATAAATTCTTTAAAAAGGGAAATAAATCTTCGACTTTATTATTGTTCAGCCAGAGAAGCTGTAATTTCGGCATGTAAGGAAAAATCGTGAAAGCATCAATGTTGTTGTGATCCAAATTTAAGGAAGTCAAATTTTCAAATTCAGCCAGGAAGTGTAAATTTCTGCAAACAATAGTCAGTGTTATAAATGAAATTTAACTAAAAATTTATAGTTTATAAGAATAGTGAGAAGTTCTTTTGTAACAACCTGCCAAAATGATTGTGACTAATGTCCAAGGTATGAACAGTGTTCCCATAGTTTTCAATGATGTTATACGGCATGTAAAACAGATTTTCAAATGCCAATGACAAAGATTCCTGAGTATTCTGTGATGTAGTGCTAGAGAATAATTGTTTAGGATGCCTTGAGTGAGTATCTAGAAAGACAAGCTTTCCTAGAGAGGTCATGGTGAACTCTTCTACTTCTTCAGCTTCGTCTAATTGCAATTCATCGTAGTCCAACCTATTTATAAAGAAAAGGATGTTCATGATAAAATGCTGATCCTTTTATCGGCAGATATTACACTAAATTTATGGTTTTTGAAGACTATGTTGAGCTCATTTATAATATTAACATAAATGATAAAACTTTATTACTGATAAAGTGATTGCAAACAGCAGAGTACACACTAATACATTTTATTCTGTTAATTCTACCTCTTACTTTTATATCTAGTATGCATAAAGGTAATTTGGAGCATGTGGAAAACAATAGAAATTTATAACTAATGTTTAACAACGAAATGTTAAATTTATCTTAGTAGACTGAGGCTATCAAAGTCGTACATACAAAAGAACAGTGATGAAACATTGTTTCATACATATGTAAAGAGATTATTTTTTATAAGACTATACCTTATCACATGGTTCTCAATCATTTAAATTACTTACATGTTGAATGCTGATTAATGTCAGTAATTTAACTTTGACAGTAATAACAATTACTGTACATACAAAATTACACCTTACGGGCAACTGCTTGAATTCTTTCAAAAAAGTCAACACTCTTACAAGTTAAACTCTAACTACACAACTAAAACAGTAATAGTTATTTTTCAAAAGTGATATGAAGATTCAATTTACTAAAATTGTTCTTAAAACTCCTAGTTGAGCAAAGCAATTATTAATTTACGTTTATCAATCGTTCATGCATGTATGTAAGTTCTTATCACCAATAACTGATTGCAAAGACTCAACAATAAGAGAACAAAAGAAAGTCCAAGAGAGTGTCACAGAAAGGACTTCAAAATTATTGGTATTCTTTACGAATATGAGTCAGATATTTTGATGAAGAAAATATTTACAAAATTAATAATTGCCGAATAACGTGCGCAACAGATAAATACGTACGTACTGACAAAAGCTATTTGTAGGAATTCGTAAGAAATCTTATCTGCTCGCGATAAGGAAAAGAAATTGTAGAATTTGAGGTTAGAATTTACGTTATATAACTAGTAGGGCAGTTCTGTAAAATGTTTATACAAATCTCACTGATTCAGTAAACGTAAATAGAGCATTACAAGTCATCAAAAAAGTCATCGTAAAGAGAAAATACGTATACTGTTCCGTCAAACAGGTGTTTGTTTACATTAAAACAACTCACCGACTTTTCCTGCATCCTTTTCCTTGCAGGCTTGGGAGGAGCTCGTGTCTCCGTGTTTTCTTCACATCACCACTCCAAACTAAAGATTCGACCAAAGGACCACAACAAAGTCAGGGACTGTCCCTTTAAATTTTAAAAGAAAGCTACATTCCGGATTCCGCCACAAAAGCTACGTCCCTCTGATGAAAATCGGTTCGTATCTTCGTTCCCGCTTGTGCTCCCGCTCCTTTTCGAGAATTACACCAGTGCGCCTGCACCCAATGACCGGCCCACAAGCAACATCTGATCTGATCCTATACGGCTACGATATCTATAGATACGACTGGATGCTGTCGGCATCTTGCGGTCAAAGTCCGAGTCACGCTACGACAACATAGAACATACCAGTATTGTATTGCCAGTATGTTGTCAGTTGTCAGTGCAGTGCCAGATTCGCGACGATTTGTATAAATTTTCAGTCGGAAAGGAACAAAGACGAGAGATAGATACTTCTAGAGCGTGAGGAAAATGAAAAAATTTCGCTTGAAAACAACGGGAAATGATTTTTAATATTGTCTCGTCTCGCCGAGCAAGAATTCTAGTATGTGATGTCTTCTCCTGAAATTCTGGTATCACTCTGTGTAATTCGTATTGAGATAAGTGATTTTGACCTTCCTGAGGACGCAAGTAAGATCTCTTTCTTCCCTATGCTTTGTTTTTGTAACCTCAATGTGTTTTGATCTTTTGTAATCAATATTCTTTCCAATATTAATAGGCTGTTGTTATGGTCTATTTGAGATGCTGATTTTTTGTATTAGTCACATTGTTATTTTTACATTGATTCTTGTGTAATTACAGTATTAATCAATGACATGTATACAAATTTTTAGGTGCTATGGATAAGAACGCAAGAAAAATGAGGGGGTCTCGGGAACCACGAAATATAACAATAGAAACTTACACAGATCGCAACGAAAGACCTCTACCACTGTTACCACAATCTCAAAGTTCTCGACAATCCAGTAAATCTCAATCAACTTCAAGAGAAAATTCAGAAGAAAAGTCATGTGTATCTACTGCAGCTTCAACTGCAAATATGGACGGTGCTGCTGCTTGCAATACATCATCGGATCAGATCAATTTTATATCAGGCAATCCTTATGTAGAGGTTACCAAGGGTATTTTACATCTCTTTAAAGAAAAGTAAGTTTCTAGTAATAGTCACAAAGTATCTAGTAATTAGGATTATAATATTTTTTATGCAAATTACAGTTCTCTCACTGAAATGCAGTCAGCTGCCAATCGTAGCCACACTATTTGTATACTGTCAGTACCAGCAACCATGACTTGTCATGATTTAATGACCTTTACAGCTGCATGTCACCAAGATATTCAGTATTTCAGAATTATCAGAGATGGAAATCCCAATCAATACATGACACTGATCACATTCCGCTCATCGGTAAATTACTACTGCAACTAATTTAATTTACCACAAATATTTCATATTGAATACTGATTTTTTGCAGACTGCTGCTTTCGAGTTTTATGAAACATTCAATGGAGCTCCCTACAACTCATTAGAACCAGAAGTTGTTTGTCACATGGTGTTTGTTTCACGAGTGGAAACAGCTGATAATGGCTTACCATTATCAGGCCATACAGAACTACCATCTTGTCCAGTTTGCTTGGAGAAAATGGATGAAAGTGTTGATGGAATATTAACGATATTATGTAATCATACTTTTCATGCTGAGTGTTTAGTCAAATGGGGTGACACATCCTGTCCAGTTTGTCGGTATGCACAAACTCCGGAACCTGTTGCTGACAGTCATTGCATGGAATGTGGTATGTTTTTATTCTGTATAATATGTAGAAACTTTTATAATCTTGAAAAAACAAATATCATAGAATTTTATTACTTGAAAATCAGTTGCAGAAACGAGCAATGAAGCTTTGTGGATTTGCTTAATTTGTGGGCATATTGGTTGTGGCAGATATGATCAAAGCCATGCCTTTGAGCACTACAGAGATACACATCATTGTTATGCAATGGAGCTAGGAAACAATCGAGTTTGGGACTATGTTGGTGATCACTGGGTCGATCGTTTATTGCAAAATAAGGACGGCAAAATGGTGGAGGGAGGTCAGGAGCCTACAAAAGGAGAAAGAGCATCTGTTGATGAAAAAATCGACTCTGTCCAACTAGAATTTACTTATTTATTAACGTCGCAACTTGAGACGCAGCGTGAATATTTTGAAGAGAAGCTTGCTAAAATAGAACAACGTACTTGCGCTGAAACAACGGAGCTTCGAGAAAAAGTAGAACAGCTTACTGAAGAAAATTCCAAGATTAAGGTAAATTTAGAATAGAACTTTCAATTAAATTTTATCGTTCGGTATTTATTAAATTTAACTCTATTTTCATATTCCAGAATCAACTGACTGTTCTAACACGGGAGAAGCAGTCTACAGAAAAAAAGCTACAAAATTCAAATGCAAAATTAACCCAAGCTCAGTCCCAGTTGTCGGAGGAAAAAGAACTAAGACAAGCACTTCAACTTAATCAAACTTCTTGGCAAATTAAACACAAACAACTGCAAGATGAGATGGCAGGATTCAAAGAAAAGAAAGAAGTTGAAACAACCGACTTAAAAGAACAAATACGTGATCTTATGTTTTTCTTGGAAGCACAGAAACAAATCGAAAATTCAGCCGACCGAGAGGAGATAGCATCGGGTCGCATCGTCGTAGGACCAGGTTCAACTACTCCGAAATCGACAACGCCAAAGAGCAAAAGTAAAAAGGATAAAAAGCATTGATCGATCTCTCTGTAACAACAACCCCTTGTAAAATAACTTTATACTTTTAGGATCGCTGTAAAATAGTAGTTTTTATTATTCTAAAACAAAAAAAAAAATAATAAAAGATACTTAATTTTTCATACTAGACAAGCAGCGTTTTTTTCTTGCAACGTTCAAAAATAAGAAAAGTAGGGATCAAAAAGTAAAGACAGACGTAACGTTTTTCCGTTTTTATTATCATATATAGATCATATATTTTTTTTGAAAACACTTAATATAATGTACTTATAATTATATCGTAAATTGTTGGACATGCTGGTTGGGTCAAGAGTCGCGACTCTGTACGTGGAGCTTCCCAGTGTTTCATTTGTTTTATTAGTTTTTTTTTCTTTAATTTAAACTTCTCAAATATGAAAAATTCGAAAGTCCATAATTCAAAAGTCTTCCTAAATATTTCCCTCCAAATCGTGACTACATTTTTTTTCTCTATTTAAACCGCCTTCTATAATCCGCGCGAGATACAATCGAAAGAGGCAATTGAAAATTCGTTCCTTTACATTTTTTTCTCTCTCTCTCTCTCTCTCTCTCTTATAATAATAAACGCGTCGCGTACAAGTGTCTCTGTGTAGTCGCGATTTAGAAATGAAAATGTGCGATCAATTAGCCGGTCGTGCAGTTTTTATCTCATCGCAGTAAGTAATCTCTCTGTCTCGCGGTCGCGCACGAATCGCCGATCGATTCATTGATCGCCCATCTAATTAGCATTATACCGAAAGCATCGTACTCTCCACGCCACAGCAATCAAGTGTAATTCTTCGTACTTCCTTTCGTCTCTCTCGCTCTCTTCGCTTCTTTTTTTTTACGAGTGTAATATTGACATCTGTATTAGCTTGACGAGCTCGCAATTACAAAATCTTCGCACTGCGCTACTGTCTCAGCGGTTTTTTATTTCTTCGCACACGGCACCCGATTTTTTCGTCACTCTCTTTCTCGCGCTCGCGCACTGAAAACTTTGGCGAAATTTATAGCGATCGTCCGAAACTACGTCGTTTATTTTTCTTTTGGTTCAACTTTGTCAATTCTTACGCGGTTGATGGGCAGTTTAAAAAATTTAATCAGTGGCTATCGTAAGCAATTATATCCCGTTGGTATGTATATATTTATATAACTCGCGCGAGCGTCAATCAACAGAATACTCATTCTCTTACACTGTATTATAATGGAATAATTTATAATTAAGCGTATGCAGAGTTTATATAATATCGTGTGTCATAGGTATGTGCGCGTGAAATCAGCGAAACCAATAAGTCCATAAGAAGAATTATACCGAGTCTCTTGGTTTCAGTTATTTTTTTCGTTTTATAAAAATAGCAAAAACACGACATACGAAAAATAGCGACGACGATTTATCTTTCCTCTCGCGAATAATCCTCGTCCACCACTTTTACAGCAAATAAATTAACGTTTTATAATAACACAGTCGGCTTTTCATTTTCGATGACACAAAATAATTATACTTTACAGCTCTAAATTCTTTTCTCTTCTATCTATACTAAAACGCTTATCGAATAATCTTATTCACCAGCTATATACGTTAATTTCCGATCTACAAAATGAATAATAATAAACTTTCAGTAAATTTCAATTTCGAACAGCATACAAAGTTAAATATATATATGCGTGTGTAAGTATATGGCAAAATTTACTCAAAGTTTTTGCAATAAGACAGCCGAAAAGAATTCCGAGTGTAACGATGATCGCGGTAACAACAAGAAGCGGCGACATTACAAAGGTCCTGGTAGAAAACAAAATCATACATGCGATTCCATTCAACGAGTCGTCATCGAGTATAGCTTTACGACATATAACAAACACATTACATTCAGTTTTCCGTTTTCCCTCGAAATTACCAACAGAGCGACAATATTGGTCTGCGGAACTCTCTCTCTCTTTCTCTCAGCACTAATCTCAAATATTTCTTATGTGGTCACACATCTTAATTATCTTTAGTTTACTTTTAATTTCCATTTTTTCTCATATATTATATAAGGTTCTTTGCCTTTTTTTTCCTATAATTCGTTCGTGTAAGGGGTGAAGGAATGGGGAGAAATTCACGGGGCGCAGCATTCTTGATAAATGAATTTGTTTACTTTATAATTTTTTTTTTTGTTAATCATTTTGTGTCAGGCAAGTTTTTTTTTCCATTCAAGTACAGATATATTCAGTACGTCATAGCAAACATCGGTGACTATTTACAATAAATACAGTCAATTAGATATCATTATATATAAATAAAATATATGTATATGTATATGTCATGTCGTATGTCGTATCGTTAGTGTTTTTTTTTCATATTTATTTTAGGTTTCATTACAGCAACACGTGACAGTAAACAATTAGATCAGCGGCGTAAAATAGCGTATGTTCTACCAAGGTAGTGGTCGTAGCTATATTAACAATAGCGGGTTGTGGCTGCTGAGAAACTCACTCTCTCTCTTTCTTTCTCTATTTTCCGCACTCTGGCGTTTTTCCGCTCTTCTTTTTACGCTTTCTATCCCGGAACCTTGTGCTTTCTCTGCCTTAGGCTCACTCGCTCCTTTTTCTTCGCTCATCTGTCATACCCTCCCTGTGTTTTACATTTTTTTCCCGTTATTTATCATCAGCTCCTGTATAAACCTTCGATATAGTTTCCTCCTTCGACGCGTCCTCTCTACCTCTCGCTTTTACCTCCTTTTTCCGGCTATTAGATTATAAATACTTAATTACACTTTGATTTGCGTCTTAATCGAGTGCACTTGATGTGTATCTAGCTGGGCCCAAGTACACTCGCTTACACCTTGATATTAAAGATTTTTTTCCTGCTTATACTTGTGGCTTTTACTTTAGTTTTACGTTACGTTTTTTTTCGCGGTAGTAAAAAGCTGGCGTAAAAAAAAAGTCTTGCCGAAAGCGCGCGACACTTTGCTATCGTGTTTCTTTTGTTATACGATAAAGCACCACGAGGAAGAGTTATTATGTGTGTAGGTGAGTTATTATTATTTTTTTTTTTATTTACGACGAGCTTTCGACAAAGTGCCGCGCCTAATATTTAGTTTATTATTCGGTGTGTGACAGTGTGTATGTCGAGTGTGTGTCTTCTGCGATTTTTTTTTACTTTAACGAGTACGAGATTTTATCCCTTAAATTCTTGATTTCTACTAATAGGAGATTCTTAGAGCGTTCGCGTCTTTATATACTTTGACTTTAAATTCTACGTTTGCGATGAAATCGGGGAACGGATTCGCTCTTCCGTGGAATATATGCGATGACTCTATTGAAAACTATCTCAGTAGAAACAGACGGTTCCGTGAATGGTAGAGTTCACTTTTGAAGATTTACATATTTTTTCCTCCCTCTCTCTCTCCCTCTGATACGCGAGACATTTTACAAGTGCCTTTAGTCGAAAACGTTATCTCTTCGTCGTCGCGACGCTGTTGTCAACTGATTTATAATCAGCTGGCAACGCTTTATACCTTACTTATAGTTGAATAACTCGAATATATGTTACACAAATATGCTGCTGTTTAAAAGTAAACTCGCCGTATTTCGATATTCTAATCTATTGATGCAAAGCTTATTAGAAATTTATAAAAATAATTACTTTTAAAGAGTACGCTAGAAAGGAATTGATGTTTTCTTTTTTTTTATAATTACGGTAGAGATGCATGTTATGAAAATCGAGAGTTACAAAATTTTACTTATTTATAGAAATTGCAGCAAGAAGCGGTACAAGTTTCCATAAAAAACCGAATCCGACCCCAGCTATGCGAAACAATGCTATCCTTCTATCTTCCTTGTATAACAAAAAGAAAGAGAGCGACAATTTTTTCATCGTGGGAGTCAAAAAAGCAACCGAATTTTCCTTGTATTTCTTCGTTATTTGTTTTACTTCGTTTCACTTTTATTTCATAGATTTTTCTCTTTTCACGCGCGTTAAATTCTATTTTTATAATCTGATTCTTTTCTTTTTTTCATATTACTTTTATTAAAAAATAGTCGATTCAATTAAGTGTCGCGCGGGCACGCGACAGTATGTCGTGTGTACATTTTGTTTTCTTTCTTAAAGTTTTCTCTCTTTACCCCCCTGCCCTGATCTCTCGTTTTATTTATATAGAGTTACAATAATGTTTTTTTTTCGTCTTTACTTTTAAATATTATATATACGTAATAAGGTGTGACGGTGCGTGTTTAGATGATCACGACTCGAAACTGTCGCTCAATCGGAAGAAGCCAGCCGTTGAGCTACAGAATGGAATTAGTGTCAGTCTCAACACTCTCGAAGTTTTTTTTCATTTTCCTTTACCTTTATCGTTAATCGTTATTTTAAATTTTTTAA
This sequence comes from Cecidostiba semifascia, assembly GCA_900474235.1. NCBI lineage: Eukaryota > Metazoa > Arthropoda > Insecta > Hymenoptera > Pteromalidae > Cecidostiba > Cecidostiba semifascia. The sequence goes on from UCQR01003269.1 coordinate 48,378, forward strand.
TCCTCTTTTCTTCAAAAGATATTTATTTATTTTAAAGCTCGCTCACGCATCTAGTCTTAACGATTCATTTTTTTTATACATCTAGTAGCAATTTTTATCTAAACCAGACAGTAATATCGTTGTTCACTATCTAGCCGTAAGGACGCCACTATTTTTTTTTTTTTTAATAATAATTTCTCTTTTTCTCGCGCTTATTTTTTATTCCTTTTCATGCACACACATCGTTTGTTAACGCTTCTGCATTTTTTAAACTCATTCTCGCTAATTCTTTAGTGGTAAACGC
>UCQR01003269.1:55281-66198 GCA_900474235.1 Cecidostiba semifascia
TCATTCCCACATAGAAATAGCACTATTTCCAAGTTCTCCGTCTCGCTAAAAGGATATAGACAAATTATCGAGCAGACAAGACCATCTCGTTTTTCTTTCAAAGCGAATCGAGTTGCAGCAGCGGCAATATAGCTCTAGGAGCTCACGCAACGCTATACCGAGTTACATCCTCAAAGAGATCAATCAGTTTTCCCGAGTCGGGGCTGAAAATAGCAGTCGCTCTCGTGTCTCCTGTCGTCCTCGAGCTCTCGTATTGCTGCTGCTGCTCTCAGATTTTAAGAACAAAGGTCTGGCATATAACTAGTGTGTGCGTATAGCAGAGGAGCGCAGTATAGTCGTATACTCACCCCCGATCGGCTCGTCAGCAGTCCCGTGTCGCTGTCATATCCAAGCGTAATTTCCGCGCGTCCCTTCTCCGACAGTTTCTCGAGGAAGCCGACTCCCGATATCTTGAGCTCCGACTTGTGATCCTGCGTGTTCTCGATCGAGCTCACCGCGTTGCTGTAGTCCCGCAAGAACTGTATCTTATTTCCCGCGCTATCCGTCACCGTCGACAGCTTGCCGAAGCTCGTGTTCTTGCTGTAGAGGAACGAGTAGCGCGTCTTGCCCGACGTCAGGTCCTTCGTCGCCACGTGCTGTCCGTATCTGTTTGAGAATAATTGACAGGATTTTCGGGTCTCGTTATATTGTGAACTTTTAAATTGAATTTTTTTTCACAGAGATTCACGAAAAGGCACTCACCTGTTGAAGACGTAGACCTCGTTGGAGGGCGGGAAGGGGATGTTGAACTCGCCGCTGTCGTCGTGGTTGGGCAAGTAGGGCTCTAGCGCGAGTATATGCAGACTGCCCTGATCAGCGACGTGAAGCACTCCGTCGGGCGAGACGGTGAGCGCGGAGATGGAGGTAAACTTGGCGTTGGACGATAGCAAAGTTTCGGTACTACTCGATTCGTCGATGCAGGCGCAATTGTTTTCGGCATCGCTCGAGCTCGGCGTAGTGTTGTTGCACTCGCACTGCTCGCGCATATCCTCGCGCTGCTGTCCGGCAAAGTGCGACATCTTACCGGCCGAGTCAACCACCCTGATTGTGTTGACTCTGTGCGAATCCCTCGCAGCGATGTAGAGCTCGCCGTTGGGCGAGAACGCGACGGCTAGAACCGAGCCTAACACCTCGTCCATCTTCTTCGTGGCCACCGAGGTGGTCGTCGAGTTGATGAGTTTCTGAAGTTCGGCGTTGTTGGCGCTGCTGGTGCAGTGCAGCGGAGTTCCGGCGACGACTCGCACCTTCAAGTCGCTGGTGAGCTTGAGCACAAGCCGATCGTCGATGAAGTGCAGCGCGCCGTCGAGGGGCGAGAGGGTCAAGCCGGTGGGCCACTGTAGCTGCGCCTGCTGAGCGGGTATGGCGCCGATGCAGGGCGCTGGCGACCAGTGGTTGTGGTGGCCGTGATGACCGACGAGAGTGTGAATTATGCCGTTCGGATCGACCGCCCGGATATTCGTGCCATCCGCTATGAACATTGTTTTATCCGCCGCTATGACGATGCCTGCGAGAAACGCCCCGAATTTTCCAGATTAGTATACCATAGCCTGCGCTTGGAATTGGCCGAGTTACGAGCGGCTCAGGATTACGACCCATCGATCTATCAGGGATTTGCCATCTTTCTCGGTAGTTTACCATGCAGAGAAAATTTCCGATCTTACATCTATATTTTCATAATTCACGATCGATTGCGACAGAAGGTCTGAATAATAGACTACTCTTGCGCGAAAACGAAACGTCATCCCTGAATTATGAAGAGAGCCGTACCCTCTGCATATTCATGCAGTTCAATCGGAAATAGCTGTAGAGCGATATGAATATAGAATCCCGTGCTTATTTTTAATTCATTATATAATATATACGTACCCTTAGGATGCGCGAGTTTGGCTTTATCGGCTGGTCCCTCGTCTCCGCAGTGTCCTTCGTCTCCGGGGATGCATCTCTCGCCGTTACCCACTACCGGCTCGATGTTTATCCTCGGATCCCTGACTTTATTCAGCGTTAACGTTCTCAGAATCTGATGCTTCTCCGGATCGCTGATGTAGAGATGACCATCAGCCGGCGACACGCACAGGTAGTACTGGTAGGCGACCTGGGTAGCACTGAAAGGAGCAACATCATAAAATTTAAATGGGAGCTTCTCTTGTGTGTAAGTAAAGCAAACTCGATTTCCCGATCAAACGGACTTCCCTTTAAAAATTCCTTATTTGACTTTCGAGTGAGAGAGTCGAGCGTGCGCGAGCGAGCCCTTGTTCGGCAAACAAAAATAACGCGTGGAATTAAACACGCCCTCAAAACTCATCTCGCATGGTATATACACTATGCGATATACATATACATACAGTCAAAGGGGTTGAAACGTACCTGAGAATGAGAACAGTGTAAACATCGCCCTCGGGCGTGATGCGTCGGACGAGATCAAAGTCGCCGACGTAGATACTGCCGTCGGGTCCGCTGGTGAGTGCGACGGGGGTCAGGAGTCTCGCGTCCTTGGCTCCGCCGTCAAAGTTCTGACCGGATAGATCCCTGCGCTGTCCTGTGCCCATGACGACGTTCACCTTGCGCGGATACTGCTTGAAGTGGAGAGTCGAGCCGTCGCCCTTCTGTAGAATACCCTCGTGGAAGTTGTAGTGATGGTGAATATCGAGACCCCACCCGCCGACGTCGGAGATGTCGACATCGAAGCCCTGGAGGGTCGCGGTCTGGGTCTCCCAGATGATGCTGGCGCAGCTGGAGTACTGGTAGCCGACGGAGATTCGGGCCTGGGCGACGCCGTAGACCTTCTGCTTGTAGACGTTCCTCTTGTTCCAGGCGAAGGTGTGCGTGAGCTCGGGATCGGCCTCGTAGGTCTTGGTGTGCAACGAGCCCTCGATCTCGACGTGCACATGGACGTGGGTCAAATTCTTGGGTATGAAGGGTCCGGTCAGCTGCATCTTCACCGTCGACAGGTATCCCGCGGCTTGGCTGCTGCGGTACATCAGATGGAGGTTCGAGCCTGGGATGGCGATGCTCTCCTGGACGATCTGCGACAAGAAAGTATCGGCTTACAAAATTCTCTCCGGGGGTGAAATACTGATTCGCAAAACTATGCGCGAGCGCGGGGGAGCTGGAGTATGCGCGAAATGAAATTTCTCGTTTTGTCGTTGGGAGCGAAAAATTTTTCCATGACATTCCACGCACGTTCGCGCGCTGCGAGTATGAGAGAAAGAGAAGAATAGTTGACGCGCGCGCGCGTGCCTGATAAATATTCCGAGTTTTTTTTTCCTTCTCTTGTTCGTAGAGCCTGTGTACGAATGCAAGGCGATATCGCGTTACGCAACGCGACGATGTCACATATCCGAGGCCCATTACACAGGGTGCAAGAGCCGGCGCGCGTTATTATTATGCAAGCGCGCAGTATTATATGCTGTTATATACAGTAGGCCATTAATTCCGGAGGAAAAGTGTTATTGTCGGATGTTGAACCGAAGAAGAGGAAGAAGAAGAAGAAGGAAAAAACAAGGAAATAAAGGACGAACCTGAGTCTCGGCGAACACCAGACTCTTGCCTGGCAGGCCTCCAACCTTTTCTGGCATCCATGTGCCGACGATTATCGGGCGCAGCGTCTCGTGGTCGTGTTCCATGCAGGGCCCGTGCTCGTCGAACAGATTCGCCGAGAAGCCTGGAAAACCTGAGTTTTTGCCTCGAATTATAATTTTAACGTATTATTATATTATATATTTTTTCCAAGCGAATTACTCTTAGTAGAGGGTAGTATATAATATAATAATACAATAGATATAATGAAAAGAATAGTTTTATTTACCGATGGCCGGACTGGGCGGTTGATTAATCGACTTGAAAGATTCTCCCTCTTCACCGATCGTCAGAACGACCGGCGGTAGTACGACAATCTGATTCCAGGGGACAAAAACTGTCCTTCTCATCGGCTTGAAGGGGCTCCTTTGAAACTGCAGCGTCACCGCGCCTCCGCCGTTCACGAGGATGTCGAACCTATTACGAGTTTAATTAACCGTTCAGAGACACGTATACTCTCTTTCTCTATAAACCTTCTTCTTCCTTTTTTTCCCCCCCCACCCACCCAGCGTTCTTTTCTCTTAAAATATCTCCAGCAACCCTTGACAATGTCCTTTTCAGGAATATCATCATGAAATTACTTATTCTACTCCCGCTATATGGATTTTGCGTTAATAATAGAGAAAATTGCAAAGGTATGTATATATGTATACTCGATTCACTCTGAATTAAGACTCACCATCCTCCAGCTCTGGTAAGGGTGAAGCCGAATTTCTGATCTTTGTCGATGGACACTCGGACGTCGATTATTCCAAGTCCCTGCTCGGTCACCACCTGGCCTCGCATCACCGCAACTCGACTGTTGTACAAATCAGACAAATATGACGGTCTATCCCGCTATTAATCACACGTTGTTTCAGGCCAGCCAATCCGCCGACTCTGTTATATGTACAGTAAATACGTACATCGTCGTATCAATTATATAACGAGAGCATATTTATATTAGTGGCGAAAAAAAAGGATCGGCGTGGTTGACTGGGCTTTCGGAAAAGGTCTTTCTCTCTCTATCTCTCTCTCTCTCTCTCTTTCGCGGCTCGAGCGCGGCCTGTAGCCGTGCGGCGATCGATTCGACGGCTGCAGCACGGAGCGAGCTTCGCAGCGTAGCGGTGGCAGCAGCAGCGTCGTTCTCTCTCGCTCGTGTGTCCGTCCGATGCGGAAATGTAAAATGCCGAATTAAATTCAGCAGAGGCTGCGACGACGGTGGTCGGTCTGTGCTGGCGGTGGTGTGTTACGCAGCAGCTGATGCCATCGAATCGTTCCCCGCAAGGCTCCTGGTCTGCGTATTATATTACTATTATATATTATACATATACACATATAATATACATCCGTGCGAGAGAGTGAGACGAGAGATTGAGCACCTTTTCCTGATACGTATATATTATATGATAAGGCATATTTATATACTTATAACATAAGAACGAAAGTACTACATTGTTACTTCGAGGCGAAATTTAATGAGGTAGAACTCATGCATATTCATAATCATATCATTGGGTGTCTGTGTGTGTGTCTTTGTGTTTTTTTTTTGTGTGTGTAAGTATAGATTTGCTGTGTCTTTTTTTTTTCTTACGTGTAGCTGTGTGGTGTGTCGGGAGAATGACTATAGTGAATCAATGCAATGTAATCTATCCAAGCCTGGCACTCGTCTTGAGCGATTTGTCGAAAAGTTGATGCGACAGAAGGTCGGAAAAAGTTACTTTTATCTACTTTTTTTGTTTATATTTCGTTATATTTTTACATCCCATCGTTTGAACATTGCATATTTATTTATTTTTTTTTTTAAGTTTCGCGTGTAAACGTAAAAACCAAGTGTAAGAAGTTATCAAGAACGAAACAAAGAAATTGTATTACATTTTTTCGTGATTATTATTACTTCTTTTTTTTTTTTAAATTCATTAACAAACAAAGTGTTATCGGAACGAAATCAGTTGTTTAAGTATAATTTATATCGACCGGCTCACGAGTGAAGGGAGATAGGCAACAGCGATCGCATTTTTCTTAACGATGAAACTAATATAAATAAATAAATCATATCGTTAATGATATCGAACATTCAATTCTGTGAATGAGTTTTTGTTTTCGGAGGCAGCAAAAGCCTCCCCTTGAGTTCAGGAAGCACAAATTTCAAAGCGATTGGTTATATAACACGACGCGTGATTTACGATAATAATCTCTCGGCTTGTTAACGCCCCGAGTGGCCACGAATAATTTTTTATTTTTCCTTATCAAGATCCCGGATTTTTTCATTACGGGAACCCCGCTCTTTTACGAGGGAAAAAACGTGTGATACAGCGCATTCGTAATTGGACCTTCACAAACAATTAAAAATAATTTCTGCTGCTGATAAATTTTAATAATACAAACGGCGTTTATAGGCCGGAATAAAAACTCATTCGGCGAATTGAACGTTCTTTTTTCTTTCGAAAAGCAATAATTCGTGTTAAAAAAAAAATAATAAGCGATAAAGAAAAAATGAAAAATCTATAATACAATTTATCGTAATAAAGTAGCGCTTTCATGGAATGTTAATGAAGTATAGCAATTTACATACGATCGAATCGACAACTGGAAATTCATCGTCGCAGAGTGTATCTCTGTTGTTACAAAAGAAACATTTGCAGTGGGTGATAAGAATATACACGCTAAAGTATACTTGAATTTTTCATTGATACAAGTAGTAGTAGTAGTAGTAGTAGTAGTCTAGGATGCTTTATGCTAAGATTTAACTGTGCTAATGACTAAATAAAAACAAAAGTATATAGGCTGTTCTGCAATACATCGTTAATGTAATCAAAAGTGACCTACCTGATGCTTTCATTTATCGAAGAATCGAATAATACACGTAATAATGTCAACAATATCGAATGTAAACCCTGTATATACAAACGAGTTAATAACATTTTAACGCAAAACTTACTTTGCCATATATATTGTCAACGTTTGTAAATGTTTCTTTGTATATAAAAACAGCGGTACACTGCAGCATCGATAATGCAACTGTTGATAAATTTCATTTGATTATATAATTTTCGAGCATGCATATAGTATATCATATATCCAGCAAGTTATGTCATATTATATTTATACTTCTTTAACATTTCCTATAACAAATATAACGTACGCTTTAAAGAGCAAAAAAGTATAAATAAACGTCGACGGGCGTAGCGCGCGGCGTATAGAAAAGTTGCGGTTTAGGTAAGCTTCTTTTCTCTCCTTCAAAGCTCCATCTCTATTTTTCAAATATACGAGAACCGTGAGTCTTCCACCGACAAGCTATCAATATACCGTTATTTTCTCGTCTCCTTTCATTTTGATCTCTCTTAATCTTTCCTTATCTGTCAAAGAGATGTATCATGATACATCTCCTTCCTTCTTCCCTCTCCTTCTTTCTCTATCTATACTCTATATATATTTCTCTTCTCTATACTGTCTCTATATCTTTATATATATATATACGTCCGTCTTTCTCATTTTTTTTTCGTTATTCTCTCTTTCTCTATTTCGCTTTTGCGAGGTGTCGAGAAAAGTTTTAGCTTTAATCAAGTGTCGAACGGACCTCGGGATGACGGACGTAAGGGGGGGTGGCAAGCTTGCAGAGTAATTGTTTAGACCGGATGTTGGATAAGTCGGGGATAAAAGACGAGACACAGGGTTTCGTTGGAGTTTTTTTTTGTTGAGATTGGAGAGTGGTGGTTAACGGGAAGGTTTGAAAAAGGCACATTTTTTAGACGCAGACAAGTGGGTTGGGATTTTCACGGGACTTCCGGGTGAATCGTGTGTCGACTAATCTGACACAGCAATTTTTTCTTTTTCTTTTGATTATTAACGTTTATTGACTGATTTTTTTTTTTTTTTGTTAATTTTGCTTCTTTTCTTTGAGATTTTAAGACAAAACAAATGAATGATTTAGTTGGTTTGAGCAAACGTTTTTTTCCTATAATTGAGTATTTATTATAACATTATATCACATGAGACTATCACAGTTCGTAGTTTCGCGGTTAAAATACGTCGCGGCAAATAAAATACAGGCGTTGTGTGAATGAAAAAAAGAAAAACAAAATGTATATGCATTAGGACGTTCACTGACTGCTGTTCAGACAAATGGGACTTTAACACGTTTTGTATTTTGACAAAAGGTGACATGTATACGTGAGTGCAAGCCTGGCAATATAACGAACACAAGCCTCATCAAGATGTATGCAGATCGTCGTAATGGCATGTAGGCATACTGTGATAACAGGACTTATTTAAACGTATTACTAAATGGCAAGAAGACAAGACATAACAAAACAACAATCTGACGACATACCACAGATATATTAACAAAAGGATAGGAATTTTTAAATTGCGTGATACATGACTTATGTTGTACATAACGTGACATAGTGTTGATACTTGACCCGCATTGACAATTCTCGCTTTTTTATACTGACGAGTGAATTAAGGAAGAGTACAGCGAAATATACGCAGTGTTATAAAAATTGAACATACGGAGAGAGCGCGACGAATTCATTAAGAATATCATCGATGTGGATCAAGTATCGCATGAAAGAGAACATAAAAAGAGGACGTGGACAGGTGTCACGATTAACAAGCAGAAATGACTTATTATTAAACATAACAATAATGTACAATGTGATGAGAGTATGAACAGAAAAGAAAAAATGTATATAATCGTAAGCAAATCGCTCGAATCGAAGCAATGATCTTTGAATTCGCATTACATATACGATATAATGCAAAGAGAAGTATAGGTTCTTTTGAAAAGTCGGCCTTTTTATTGGACCATCAGAGAACTTTCACGACTTCAATGTTCTTTTCAGACTGTATTCCATTGACGCGACTTGTTTACGATTGATAATCTGAAACGAAAAGGAAACATTTCCCCTGCCGGGGTAGTTGTGGAAATCAAAGCAAGAGAAACTGAACAGAATCGAGAGAGCGAACAAAGTATATAGAAGAAGAAGAAGAAGAAAAAAATAAACGTGAAAAAGTCCTTTTTACATGGTGATGTTGGTGAAAGAGAAAAAAAGGGGGTAATATAACGTATGCTTACACAGGATATACAACATATGCGTGTGAAGGGAAAAATGAGAGTACACATATAAGATCAAAAACAAAAAAGAAAGAAAGAAAAAATGTAAAAACAAAAATGTAGTAATGAGAAAAGAGCGACGAGCAAGTGGATGATTTTCTTTAAATAAATTTGTTTGGATATAAACGATTAGCGAGAGAGCTGAGCTGCAACTTACCGCGGTTCAAAGGAACTCCAGAACGTACTACGTGTGGGAGAAAACCAACGAGAAGAAAGGGCGTTACCACGGTCACAGAACCCACGTTTTGCGACCCCGAGCGACTCTGCAGCTAACTCGCGCGTCCGTCCACGCGGATATACATGTATAGGTTTTTTTTTTCTGTCCTCGACCCGCTCGACAAAGGGCCGACGACGACGACGACGGTGCTTCGCGAAAAAAGATGACGTGTGCGTACGTACACACACACACGCACAAAAAAAATCTCAGACAAAAAGGAATATAATGTATTCGAGAGCGAGAAAAGGACAGACAGACTGCGAGAGAGTTTTGCGGCACGTTCTCGCTCGGGGTCAAAATACAGAAACATTAGACGTAGACACACACACTAAAATCAAAATCACTCGCCAGTCGCGCAAATTTTTGACAGACAACACGCATGAAATCTCCACGCACTCACAGACTCGTGACAACATATAGAGTGGTTAACGTGTATGACGGACACAAGTTGGAAATTACACAACATAGACATTTACAGAGTTTTGTGATCATTGATATTATATTCGCGATTTCTACTATGGTTTTTATTCATACAAATATACCGAAGTTTAAAACTGTTTTCTCTTTTTCTTTTGCTTTATTTTTTTGATGGTATCGATTGGTTCTCTTGTTATTCTGGTTATACACATGGTTGACGAGCACACCGGTAAACATGAATTTTTTATCGGATTCGTCAGAATCGTAACGTATCTGCCTCTATACTCGTCATTCTGAAGGTTTGTAAAAACAAGCTTGCAGTGCAGCAGCATCGGATACGCTTAAAAAGCGAGCAATATAAACAAAGCATTTTTTGCTTATTTTTCCGCGTTGTTGTCCGTTACTATAAAGGCAGCGCAAAATTATTTTTACAGACCAATAAGAACGCTGAATATCGTGTATACGAAGAAGATTGTTACTAATCCTATAGCGCGAGTCATCCGTGAAAGCTGCTTCGACTTTACTGACCATATAAATAAATAACGCGTCGAGAGAGAATAATTAATCTCGCGGGTTAGTTGTGAGTTTTGACGACAAATAAGTGCGCTCGGCACTAAGTCCACATTTAGCACTACTCTAATTGATTGAGCCAACAACCCAAGCAGTAGCGGCAGCAGCAGCAGCAGTAGTAGTAGTAGTAGTGGTGGTATAGTGGTATAGCAGTATATGTAGGGTGGCCCACAAGATATTACGGCCAAAGCCCCGCAAATGAAAAAAGAAAGTAATTTCGCGCGCATACGATTTTTACGGTCAATAAAGTCGTCGTAGCTTACGATTATCTCTCTCACAGAGCGACCCTCGCTCGACGAAACAAAAGAAAAAATAAATAAATAAAAATAAGAATCGGAAGAAGACAGTACAAAGGATGTAGTATCATACGTTGGCACATGAGAAGAAGAAGAAGAAGAAGAAGAAATGAAGAAAGTAAAAATAAACAAGTTGAAAATGAAAATCTCGCCGCAGAGCCCGCGCGGTAGTTTACGGCCTAATAAATAAACTCATTACAGCGTCGCTCTCTAATACCGCGCAAGTATTATACCCGCGTTGTATGTGTATTATATACAGAAAGCCCCGGAGTAGTAAAAATAATCTCGGACAGCCCGAGGAGGGCCATAACGAACAAACTTCGGACAACAATCCGGTCGAGAGTGTCTAATATACGGTAAAGCACAGAGACTACAGAGAGAGAGAGAGAGAGAGAGAGCGAGAGTCCGGCACACGGTATATTGTCAATCGACTACTCTCGCGCACAGTAACGCCGTCGCAACGTGTAAACAAATGAGGAATTACCATTCCGGGCGTCTTAATAAACTTGACGAAGGGCCTGCAGCGGCAGTATATGCGCGAAGTATATAGCGGACCGGACTGATAACAAGCGGCTTCTGGTTGCTTCTCTCTCTCTCTCTCTCTCTCTCTCTCTCTCTCGGTAGTAGCCGCGAGATATAGAGCGCATCAGCGAATTTCTAACTTGTGTCAACCATACGATGTTATATACGGCGGTTGTTGTTGG
>UCQR01003270.1:0-11054 GCA_900474235.1 Cecidostiba semifascia
AAGGAAAATGCCCAAAAAACATCATCAACTTCAAACCCCTGTATCTCCGTAAATAATGGTCCTATGAACCTTATAATGCCATAATTCGACGTATTTTTCAGTCCTTCGCGATCTCAACTTCAAGCTCTAATCTCGTCTTAGCGCGTGTACAGCGCCTTTGGCAAAATAAGACGTATAATACCGATTCTCGTGTACTATAAGGTCGCCGCTGAGATTGTCCCGCTCTCGAGGAGAGCCGTTCGAAAAGTTCCGAAGTAAAGTATATATAATAAGTGCACGCTTCTAGTATACATATATACCACATCGAAATACCGCACGGCTATATGTATACACATCTTTCTCTCTCGGGCGGCCTCGTAAATCTGCGCCCGGCCAACCTTAAGTAGCATTAAGAAGTTATTAACTCGATCCTCCGTGATTACCGGGACACGGTAACGAACTACGCCGTGAGTTTACGAGGCTGCTGCTGCTGCTGCTACTGCTGCTGAGAAAGGGGCTGCCGGAGAAGAGGTCTGTATAATACCGGGGGGGTGAGGCTGACGAAGGAGGTAGTGGCGTGGGAGAGCAGATGTCGTGAGGAGAAACGAGTGCTGCAGCGAGATTGTTGCCGGAGACGATTTTCTCCGAGGTTTTCGTAGGGATTTTGAGGTTAGTATGAACGCCTTCGGTTTGGGTGGTTTTTTAATCTATTTATTTATTTTTTTACAAATAATTGCGTTGATTGTTCTATTCTATAATTTTGAATTTTATTTTAAAACTTGCTATATACGAGTTTCAATTTACACGCGTTCTTAAAAAAAGAAAAAAATTCGAATATACTCCAACAATGGACTTCACTCACTTCGCCTGCAGGTTTCGTGGTGGTCCACAGTGTGAAGCGTAACACTACCTAATTATTCTCTTCTAAAAAAAAAATTCGAAAAAAGAGTGGAAACTCGTCGCAAAACTGCTGACGAGTCCTCTGTAATCCGAACAATCCACTCTCGCATTTTATACATATTCGTCGAGCACACGAAGAAGACCCTCTCGTCACCTCATCCTTGTGGACATCACGCGTATACCACCACTGTATTATATATAGACATGCATACATACACACATCCAACTTGAATGGCTGGACGCGCTCGCGTTTCAAACTCGCTCTCGGAACGATGATACCCGTGAAATTCGGCTCTTTTTTAATTAGAGACTTTGACTCTGCCTCTCTCGCTCTTTCTCTTTCTCCGCGCGTACATAATAGAGAAATTCTGCTCTCTCTCTCTCGCGCGCGCAACGAGATCCAGAAAAGTATATACGTGAGAAATGGAGATTGCGAGAGAGAGAGAGAGAGCTGTTTTGCGATGAAAAGTTTTCGCGTTATACGCCGCTGCCGCCGCCGCAGCTAAATTAATGGCCGCGACGAGTTGAAAAAACTTTCGGCTTCTTTTGTGCGCGCGATAATTGAATGGAGATTCTTTTTTCTTTTTCATCAACGCAGCAGCAAAGTTACGTTGCGCAAAACAAGCGCTGCGTGAACGTTTAGGAAAAACATTACGCGCTTCTTTTCTAGTTTTTTAAAAATGGGCTTTTTTCGGCCTGGAATTGTGACTTGTGCAGGCCGAGCGAATTTTCGCTATACAAGAGAGAGTGCGTGTGCTTTTGACGTTATTCTCTTGAAATCAAAATTTTACTTTTATATGCTATTAAAAATTTTTTCATTAAAAACTGTTGCGAGTCCAAGCTAGACTTCATTTTGAATTGTGCGTATACGCGTGGACCGCGATATTTATCAAAACAAAGCAGTTTTGGACTGGACCTTCTCCCAGTGCTTAAGCTTTCCGTGACTCTGGCCAATGAAAATAGGTGGCGCATAGACGCTTTCCTATTTCTCTGAATCGCTATGTGCGAGCTCAGTTCATATATAATGGCGGTTCGTTATCTGATGCCAAAACTATGGACATGCTGCTAGGACCGCTCATGCTATAACTGCCTGATGCAGATTTCTCTTTTCTTATGTAAAGAAAATTATAACAGACCGTATGAACATAGAAAAATAAAGTCGGGTTTGACTTTTTGTTTATAAACTTATTTTAATCTTTGTAAATTATTGATCTTCGCACCTCGACACTATCATGTGGTTTGCATTTTGATTAAACTTTTTTTTATAAATAAATTGTAGAGGTAGATGTCATCAATGTAAAGAACTTTTCATTGAAAAAAAAGCTAAACTAAGATTTATATTTTAAGTAGCTGTTCTCCGACTAGCAGTGATAGGTGGCGCATAGGCGCTTTCTTAATTTTTTATTTCAAAAAGTTCCGATATTTCTCTGAATAATTTTCATATGAGTAAATTCAGTCACGCTCATATTCTGTATATACAACAAATCGCGCGAGGTGATGACAGCACACGTAAATTGCAAGCCAATCGTTAATAATCACAGTAATTACATAAGAATATGCTGTGGATACGTGTTATTTCACACACTACTGCGATGTTCATTATAATGACTACTCATGCCAAACCACCAGCACTTGTATACATATTATCCATAAGATTAAGTAATAACGAAAACTCGCATATCATAAATTCACGTCCATCAGTTATAGGTCATTATTTGACCCATTCTCGAGTCTTTACCATCACATATATCGAAACGATTCCTCAAAATCATCGATCATCATAAAAATTCACAAAGCTTCGTCGCACGTGCGCACACACCTTCGATATAACTTTCGCCGCCTCAAAAAACCCACAAAGCATTGCGCAAAGCGCATAATATCATGTATACATCAGCATCAGGCCATTACCCCCGCGTGAATTACATCGACGCGAATCGAGCTGTATATCGCGTAAAAATCTCGACACACATATGCGCGCGCGCAAGATGAAGCATAAGCAGAGCCATATAAAGCCGAGTCATGCATTATTTATCTAAATTGTCCCTCTCCATCTCAATAAACATCACGAGCTCGCGCGTATATATAGCGTATATACATATACGTTCGAGTATTCATCGGCAGTTCAAGCGCGCGAACAATGATTTACGAAGGAGCATCTCTCGTAAAATCGATAAACATCGCGCTGTAAGAGTTGAGGTCGTCCTCTCGACCTTTGCATGCACAGGAGACTCTCTCGCGAAAGTCGCGTCTTTTCTCTCTCTGTACTGGGACAGCAATGAAGAGTAATGCGCGTCGCGGCTGCGAAAGTGCCTCCTCTCGTGCGACTGTTTAGTTTTACGTGTGTGTGAGTGTATATGTGTATATATGTGTGGGTATCGATGTATGCAGGCTGTTTCGATACCGAGTTCTGGTGTATATACATGCTACGTGAGCGGTTTTATTTGCAGCGAGGATTCGAGAAGAGCAGCGAGATGTATGTTTGAGAGGTTTTAGATTTCAAGTGAGGTTCGAGTTGATGATGGATAATGTGCTTCTGGAGTACGTGGCATCGGAGCTTATATATATAGTTCAGTGGGATTGTATTATCCTCATTATAGTTACGGACACCGATTTTGCCTCAACTTTATTTCAACGGGATTCCACTTTTTTATTTAAATTTCTACTGCGATTTTCAAACTTTATACCACAAGAAAGTTTTCGGCCCTTAAATTATTTCAAATTAACCCGAGAACACCTTAAAAATTTTACGAAAATGACATAAAATCTTTTACGAAGTATATATGCATAGAAACAGGTATAGCCAAGGCAAAAGCCTCTCAATTTCAAGTTTATGCTTGGCAAATTTCGCAAGCTTGGCACTCTGTTCTCTCGTTCCTGTATACCCGTTAATTAAAAAAAAAATCTCCGAGCAAACTGCGCAACAGCGGAGCAGCCGATAACGAAGCATCTGCCCTCTCGAAAATTCGTTAACTATAATCCGATAAATATCGCCGACGGATTGAGTTATCGCCGACGCAGCGATTTTTCCGAACAAAGTAAGTAGTTACTTCCTCTAGCTCAAAAAGTTAATCCGCGCGCGGCATCGAGCGAGCTGTATACTTACTATGTATAATACAGGCACGTTAAGACTCCAATATACCTCCGCTCTCTTTTGTAAAGGTCGCGCTTCTCGCGCGAGCCTTTATTATCCCGACATCGCTGCAACTTCGTTTCTCTTTGACTCTCCTTTTTCCGAGGGTATATGCACTATCTTTTTTGTTTATATACTGTATATACACAAGATGTGCAGTCTCGACGATGCGGCAGTATAGAGTTTTACTTTCATTTGTGAAAGTCTGTGTATATTATACTACTACTGAGCACACCTGTGAGCCTTGTGGATTCTCGACGAATTTCAAAGAAACACCGATTGTGCAAGGAGCTTCGATTCCTTACATCTTTTGCTAATTGCGTGATATGTTTCTTTTTGTAGTCGATGTAGACTCGAATCGAGAGTTATTACGTAAGGAAACGAAAAGGCGCGGGTAATGAGAAGCGAAGCTTGCGCGATTTAAGGTCTTTTTTTCTTAGATAGGATATAGAGGGTCATTGAGATTGGATAATTGCATTATAGGGAAGCGGTGTTCGATTGATATGGGTATAGTGTACTGTATAAACGATCGATTATAATTTTATATGTACATATACTTATTGGAATATACACAATGAAAGAATTCCTATTCTATAAATTTCCAAGAAATGTATATTAAAAATGTATTTTATACATACGTTTGAAATGCACGTCATTTCACTCAAATAATTAATACCTTATAGGACAAGTAAAAAAAAAAATTCTTATAAAATATTGATAATTTTATACAAACTTTACTTAACCGCACGTTTATGAACAATTTAAAATTGAAATGTTTTTAAAGCGGCTGATGAATGCCGCAGAATAACAATACCGCAAAAACTTGATGCTACTGTATGGCCTTCTGAATACAATCCAAAGCAAAAACTCTCAATTATATTCCAGTATGAAAACAATCGATCGCGGATAATTCCCCAACCGTAAACACCTGTATGCACTGACTGACTAATACACCACTAAATAACACACACATTTTTCGATCAATCCCGCACACACACACACACACATATAATACTTAATATGTACGACGCAGAGGCCAATCGCGAATTCTACCTCCATAACGACTATACCTCATAAAGCAATTTCCCCGGTTATAACACAAAAGCCAGAGCGCTCGGGGCGCAGCGTAAAATTTACTCGAATCTGTAGTATAAAATCTCTCCTGCTCTCTCTCTCTCTCTCTCTCTCTCTCTCTCTCTCTCGGCGCAAAATTTTCTCTCAACCTCTCCGACAGGCATTCCCTCGAGGCCTTCCTCTCTTTCTCCTCTGTGTCGCACAGTGTACCTATATACTATACCTATACCACCACCATCAGGTTCAGCCTCGCAGCAACGTTTTCCTTATATACGCCCGAGTCGTCACGTCGATACGACGGGCTGATCTCCTTAAGATGCGCCTTGCGTTCCGTTAACTCGAGTTACGCATGTAAAATTAACGAGGCCACTGGCTGCTGCTGCTGCTGCTGCTGCAGCGTTTACCTCGCGGCGGCAAAGCTTCTCATCCCTGCTATGTGTACAGCCTGGGCACACAGACGTGCCTCCGCGGTATAGAGCATCTGCAGCGCAAGGGGGCACACGTCACGAATTTTCGAGGCGAAAAAGCTGAGAGACGTATATATAGTGTGTGTGTGTGTGTGTCGGGGAGGATGAAACCGCACGACGTTATATGGAGGAGTGTAGTATAGCGACTCTGACAAGAGAGCGGAAACGAAATTGAACGATGTCTTCTGCGGCTATGGTGAATCTGATTAAAAGAGGACACGGTACGGCGGGCTCTGACGGCTTTTTTGAATTTTAAGCGGAACTGCATTTGCAAAAGAATGGCGGGAGATTTGAATTCACTGAGATGAATTGACGCCGAGGCTTTCGAGAAAGATAATTGGAGGGGGTGAAAGTTTCTAGTACATACAAATATATTCGAAATATTTTCTAATTGCGCTATTGTGCAGGTCTTGGCTATTTTCGGTTCTCCAAAGGCGCTCCATATTGCCGCTTTTTGAATGTTGTAAAATGAGCACGAACACAAGCACGTCGGATAAAATTAAAGCAGTAAATATACAGCGAAAAATTGAAAGCTAATATACTATGAGCAAAGCGTGGAATTGGCAAAGGAAAGAGATCTGTACTCGCTCTCGGCAACATTTCTCGAATTTTATTCAACACACAAATCCACAGCGTACTCTACTCTCGGTTTTCGAAAACGGTTTAACTCTCGATAAACAAAGGGCGCTTTCCCCTCGGAGAAAGTATACAGCCATCATCAGACACATTGTTTCGAGAGCTTTACGAGAGGAGAACTACCTTGCGCGCGGGTCACGAATGATGTCTACAAGCTCGTTATACGCGCAGTTTACGATTCCTCTACAAGCAAAATTGCTTGAACGACGTATACACTATATACGAGTTATAATATATAAATATTTCATTTCTCTTCAAAGACTTCCTGAGAATAAAAAAAAAAACGTAAAAAGCGAAAGCTCGGCCATCAGTGCGCTCTGCGATTCAGAAGCGGTTCCTGCGTCCAGAGACACGGAAATAAGTTAACGGAAACTAGGGGGGAAGATTGGACGAAAGCTACTATAGCGCTGATGCTGCTTCAGCCGTGGCTTTTTCGCGTCCGCCTATTTTCCCGTCGAGAATTTTCGAGCGACGCCAAAGCCGGATCGGCCTGAGCCCTTTTCCCAACTGGATTCCCACAACGCGCAACTTCAACGCTAAAATGCGCGCGTCTTCCTGCCGTTTCTTTTTATACACTTGGCTTTTCTTCCCCGAGCAGATGTTTCATTCTCTCTCACTCTTATTCAGCTTTTGCTGTTTTCTATATACTGTCGCTTATTTTCACTCGGTGCTTTATTCGAGCGAGAAAAACGTCTGGTGTCTTACTCGGTTCAATGCGGTAAGTAGTTATAAACGTGTATAAAGTCGTCGAATGTGGTCAGATATCGATCAGAGTGTGAAGTATTTGTTTATTTACGAGAATATTTTTAAGCACGAGCATGGATTATCCATCCAAGACCTCTCAATGAATTATCTCTCCTCGACATTGTGTATATATACACACGCACCGGCATAATAATGTATTCACCTCACAATTTCAATATAGATAGTATTAAAAAGATAAGAGGATATCTATATATTGAAAGCTCTCTCGCTATCCATATTAAAAAGTCGAAATCTCATTTTCCCCGCGTGGTAAAGGCTCGTAAATAAGGTCGTATTATTTTGTGGGAATAATAGACATTCGAAAGATGAGAAAGAGAGAGAGAGAGAGAGCGCAAAAAATACTAGCAGCACACACACACACAGCTCCTCGCAAGGAATTACGTCCGTCACATCAAATCTCTTTATTAAGTCTCCGTCTCACGCAGCTCGGGTTATTTGTTATCGACATTCAATAACCCGTGGTCTGGGCAAATTGCTTTTTCGCTGAAGAAAACGAGCGGAAACGGAGGAACGCACAGAGAGAAAGAGAGAGAGAGAAAGACAAAGAGAGACGGAATGAAAAGCTCGTGGGAATATAAGATTTTCTCTCTCTCACTTCAGTAGACGCAAAACCACGCGACATTTGAATTCGAGCGCGGAATTCGAATTAGCCCGCGCTCGCGCGCGCGCAGTCACCGCGTCAATGAATCTTTGGAATATCGTGATTTTCGCGACTCGGCAAAAACAGAGAAGAAAAGCGGGGAACGAACGGCTAATATACACGCGAGAACTCGAGAGCCAGTCCTCGAAATGAAAATCGATCTCGTCGATATGTACGCTATATATACGTATATATATCTGTATATGTGTAATCGTGGCGCATATTTCGAGCGTAATTACCCGGCTGCGACTGCTGCTGTCGCTATACTCCAATTTTACACGACGAGTATGACGGGGGGTGACGATATATACGCTGCTTCAGCCACACGAGTGGAATTCATTAGGAGCGCGTGGATACGCAGAAATAACGAGTGTGGTGGTTGCGGGAAATCGAAATTTATTTCTATTTTCTTTATTTTTTTTAAGTATATGGATTTCTTATGCTTTGCTGATGATTATTTTTGGAATAAAATCTGTATACATAACGTTGTTAAATATTTTGCGATGTAATATCGAACCCGGATATGGACTATATAGACGTCGCTCAATAATAACACGACGTATATATTTAGTCGTGTATATATGTATTTACTTCGTAAATATTTCGGACCCTTCGCACATCACGACATCAAATATACCGCAATATTCATCTCGCACACACTAAACTAATAATTGGTCATTGATTTTCAGCTGGCGTACTCAAAGCGAAAACTCCAAGTGCCATCGTACGACGTGCCATCTAAACGGTAAGTTATAGCGGTATTATATTATAAGTATATATTACGATTATTTCGTATTATTTCCGTGCCAAAAAAAAAAAAAAAATTTATAAACAAGCTGTGTGGCCTCGATTATCTCCTCTTCAGCGGCCGTCGTGTGACACACATGCGGTATGTGTATATACATGGCGACGAGACTCCTGACCTGCTGGATAGCTCGTGCATTTTTGTCCCTCGAGCTCGCGGTGAAAATCCAATTAGCGGCCGAAACCCACGGCGCGCCAGGTAAAAAAGGAGAGGTCGCGCTTGCTAACTAGCGCAACTCGAGTACTGTATATATACGTGTGCGGGGGAGGAGTGAGAGAGAGAGAGAGAACGTGTGCGGGGTGGTATAATGAGCGGAATGGCGTGATTAAAGTGGCGATGGGTATTGTGCGGTCTCTCTCGGAAGAAAGTGTTTTACACATATGGAGACGCGCCGTGGTGGTGAGTTTAAATTTATTGCAGCTTCTTTTTTACGATGGTTCTTCTTTCGTGAGATGGTCACTGTTCCAGCGGTGTGAAGCTAAATTATCGATGTAAAAATCGTATATCAAACTGATGGAGCAAAATTGAGCCATCCATTGTAAAGCTCCGAACAGTATAGACTGGGTTGTATGATAATAACGAAATTATAAAGGAGGAGAAAAAGAGTGGACACAATGGCCTGGCGGTATATATGTACACGCGGCCATTCTGATGCGATGCTTTTATACAACATTTTTAACGATAAAAGACGTCGGAAAATTTACACGGCCATTGTTTTACCCGCTATACTTTCTCATTCGGCTTTAACGAAGCGTATAGACTGTTGTTTAATTTCACCTATACATTACAATGTACACATCGTCCACGTAGAATCGACAATTTCACGAGAGTGAATATACTGCAGTACAGACATCCTCATCACAACACACATATCCCATGATAAATATGTGATTCTTTTATCAGCCTCTTATACATAGACACCCCAAAATATTCGTTTATCGCAGAGCAACAGCCACCTCGCTCTATCTCCCCAACATCTCCACCGCAAGAGATACCCACTCTCTCTCTCTCTCTCTCTCTCTGTCTCTCTCAAGCAGTAGTGTCACGCACGACTCTCACGTATACATATATATCCTCACTGCTATATTTCACGCATTTAAAGAGAATTACGATTTCATGTTTATTCGCGCGCGCGCGCGCCTGCGTACACTTGCACTATATGCGCCGCACGATCCCAGCCATTTTTCAGGCTTTGCCTGAAGTCCCCCCCTAATACACAGCTCTTCGATCGATCGCTAAAATGCTGGACTCGATGACAACCGCGCCAAATCCCTCCATGAGTGTACGCCGCGAGTTTTTGAATTTCCCGCCATTTATATAGTGTGTATGTGTGTAAGTATATGGAGGTACACAATTTTTGCACGACGACGGTGTACTTGAATTAATGACTCCGACGTTTAATGGGGGAATTAGGTCTTACGCGCGACGACGCTCTCGCGTGTATACAGGCGGTGTTATATAGTTTATTGAACGAGGATCGGAGAGAGATTTTACGCGCGCTGGCTTATACGCGCGCTCTCTCGCTTAATTAAAGCGTATATACGCGCGTTGCGAATTATATTGCCTGATGCTTCGTGCGCGCTGCAGGTAAGGCATCGCTCGCTGCGGCTTTGTGTACCGCAGCTTATTCGCGGATATTATACGGCTGTATATATAGGCTTTTTAAAAGGATATAATTTATAAATTGAATTGAGCTTGTGGTCATATATTCGCCTACATATATTGTATTATTATAATGTTATACAAGGTTTGCTGGGTGTTTTGAGGTTTAAAAATTATCTGCTTTCACCGAATTAAGTCATTATCATTGTAACGAGTCTATCGATGTAAAATTAGCTTTTGAAACGTCGCGTTAAATCTTCGTAAAAGTTTTAATAGTCACTCGTGACGTCCACTTTGTCACGTATTATGGCTGCGCCTGTTATATTACAAGCGATTTCGCGGCTGTTTGCGATGAAAATATAAATTGACGAGTAGGCGCGTATAAACGTTAGCTATCCTATTGACACGGAATTTTTATACGGCAGTTTCTTATTATGCGTTTTTTTATATTTTACTTTTTTTTTTCTGGCGCCTTAATCCTAAGCACGTTTTAATATATTCACATAAGTTTCGAAACCATATGCAACATCAAAAAATTTATTTCAAAAGTTACTTAATGGGTATATTGCACAGACAGAATAATTATTCTTTCAAAAATATCCTCTTACGTATGACATCTTCACCCCATCCCCGCAAGCTCTTATACTTATCCCGCCGTGTCGAGATAAAAGAGTGACTTCTTATTAATTTCCAGCGGAACATAATGCCAAGAGTAACTGCACTTGGAGACAAAAAGCACTCGTTTCCCGCGAGGATTCTGCCTTTTGTATTAAAAGCGTAAGAAAGCCGTGAGTCAGTTTTCACTTAAGAGCCACACGGCTCCTGTTTTTTGCCGAGAAATAATGTAAATCCTCGGACAACTTTCTAGTGCTATCGTTCATTTAATTATTTTATATATCCATCAGTTGAACAGGCTTTATAACAATGATTTTATAAATACATTAAAATTTCAAACATTATTTTCCTATTCTACAACTCGATTGTACAATACATAATAATAATAATAATAATAATAGATTTATTTTGGTCAGGGTCCAAAAATACATAGCATTACAT
>UCQR01003271.1:0-10802 GCA_900474235.1 Cecidostiba semifascia
CCGTAAACTGGCTGCGCCTCTTTAAGATGTTAACGGGCTCGTTAAGTCGAATTTTCGAAAAGGATTCGCCGCAAGTCTTTTTATTACTATTGCGTTTCCCTCCCTCCCCTCTCTCTCTCTCTCTCTCTCTCTCTCTCGCTTACTCTGGCAAAAGCAATTTCCCTTCTTTTCACGCCACGTGTATATCCGAGGGAGAGAGAGAGAGAGAGAAAGAGAAGCGACTGAGGATCCTCGAAATGAAGTAACGCCCTTTGAAACCCGCCGCCGCGAGCGGCATTGGAAAACTGAGAGGGAGAACGGTCTCGGACTTGCGCGAGCTTTAAAAATGCGTTTGAGAGCGCCCTGGCTCTCTCTTTCTCTCGGAGAGAAAAGTACTTGGATTATTGTGTTAGACGGTTATGGCTGCTGAAATTGGAATGAGCTGAAATGCGGTTAGAGAGAATTAATGAACCGACTTGATACGCGAGATTCTGTTATATATCCTTTTACTTTGTTTCGTGATGAAACGTCGTTTAATTTTCAGCTGGTTGATGTGCGCACGTTTTTTGTTCGCGCAAAAAACTTCAATTTCGTCGTGGAATTCGAAATTTTCTCCTGAACTTTAAGAGGGCAATAAAAAAGCTTTTTGATAGTAAGCGTACGCTTGAAAACTTCAAAGGAACTTTTCTATTACGCTGAGTCTATCGCACCGCGGCCCTGATTAATGAGAGAGGCACTTACTTACTCTTTTTCATTTATCTTTTTCGGTCTATCGTTCTTCCATCAAAGGCCTGCACTTTATTAGAAAATGCTCAATTACGCCGGATAAATTGAATTCCCGCGCTTTTTCAAACGATTTCATAAAGTACTTGAATTCTGCATCAGTAAATAGCATTGCCCTTGTCTACACACTCACACCTTTATATGTGAAAGTGCTCGAAGAGTCTTTGTGTGGAAGAGATCTACACTGCCGGCAATATGATGCGCGCAACTTATCGTTCGATGGTACGAACTAATGAGCCGTTACCATGCTATGCTCTGCAAGATGCATATTTGCAGTTTGGCGCTGTACAGATTCCGTTAGTATATATCAAGTGATGCGCTATATATATAGTGAATATTATTTGATGGAGTGGAGTCGCGATCGCGTGTGCTTCAGCTGATGTTCGTGACTCTTTGAATTATATAGGCATGCTGCTTTCATTTAGATCGAATTTACTGATTTTGGTTTTTATTGTTATTTCTTTTTTTTATATTTCGTGATCAGAAATAGCTTTTTATAAAAAATTGCAAGCACGAGATTAGAATTCCATAATTAATAAAAAAAAAATAAAATACATAAATAAATAGAAGACGCTATTTTTGTAAGAGCATTAAATTAGTCAAGATTCATCTAGTAATGATTTCGTAAGTTACGAAATTCTCAAAGTCATTACATAACGTCAAGAAGCTCAAAGCGAAATTGAAACTTGTTTTTGATTTTTCACGCAACCCGGTATACGTACATATATAGAAATTCTACTATAGTATGGAATAGTATGTTCGCGAGATATAAACAGCCACCAGTAACAATATTCGCATTCATTCGCTACATGCAAAACGATTTATTTACGCATATATAAGAATATGGGAGAAAAATTTAAATGCGCCGCGACGATGGTGCGCGCAGAGCATATTAGCATACTGAAAACGCAATAAAATGTAGTTTTAGCCACAACAAACATCTTTTTATATTCGAGAAATCCGCAGATGAGATGACGTGCATATCAAGCTATATACACACGAAGCCGATAATACATGCGCTCCTACGAATTTTTCAGGTAATATTGCCTCACTTTCTTGGAGCTCGAGTCTGCAGACGAATACAAGTACATGTATGGGATTTAAACACCAGTTTTCTGCATAAAACGATCGAAGGAAATGTAAGGATTCGTAATTTAACACGTATGGGATTCGTGTGTGAACATACGTTATTATTATTATTATTATAACTGCATCGTACAGTCCTCTCAATTAATTTTCGAAGAAATCATATAGGTACAACTGGTTATAGTGATGAATACCTGCTATCTATATTATTAAAACTGTGAAGTAATATATTTAATTTTAATTTTAATCGGTTCATATTAATCATGCATATTATTCATCCGAATTATTTCTGTACAATCAATCCTGCGGTATATGTGAAATGAAGGTACAAAAAAGAAAAACTCAGAGCATTATGGAAAAGTATCTTTTATTATTGCCGCCTTTACACACACGTTAAAATCACAATTCGAATGCGAACCAATCGACACAAAAGCGTATCTCCATCTCTCATGGCACATTATAGTTGACCCCCTGACAGTCAGATCAATAATTCTCGAAACCATTGCATCCCATCTCAGAATCTCCTTCCAGGGGTAGGAGGTCTACGCTGTAGCAGATTAGGCTGAGGCCTAGCAGCAGCTGGAGCTGCACCAGCACCGTCGTCCTCTTTATACTGTCCTTCCTCGTCGACGCTCAGTTTGCTGGGATTCGCGGCGATCCAGTCAAGAGCCCTCTGAATCAGTGGAGGGATCTCGGGAGCAGGTGGAGCCGTAGGCAGGTGGTCACCCTGGAAGACAGCTCCGTTCTCGTCGGCTTGCCAAGTGATGCTCACGCGCTCGCCTTCGTTCGTCGTCCAACTGGCCGAGCCTTGGACCTGCTCAGCTACTTCGTTGCCCAAGTTCTTTGGTGAGCCCTGCTCCTCGAAGGTGATGCCGTTGGCCGTCTCCCACTTGGTGTAGAACGTACCGTCTGGACTGATGTCCGAGACCTGGCTCAGGATGTCACTGGGACCACCGGCTGCTCCACCACCGGCGTTACCAGCTGGACTTGGAATCGGACGGTTGAAACGCTGCTGGGCGATGGTCGAGTGTAGGAGGAAGACGGTGATTGCGACGCGAAGCAACATCTTGAGTTATCTGCGTGGTACGAATGATGTGATTAATTTATTTATTCGAGTTTAAGTAGACTCGTTCGAGGGTTAGTATATTAGATGCGAATACACTGCGCGGAAGCTTTAAATATACATCGGACTGCGGCACTCAATGGTAATCACACGCTAATTCGCATCCTTTTTACGAGAGAGGCAATTAAATAGCCTTTTTACCGGCGAAATGAAAAATCTATAAAAGCTTTTATATCCGCGCGAGAGACTCATTAGCGACGATTCGAAGCTTTGTTTGTAATTTAACTAACTAGCTTAATTCCTTACTTTCGAGTTTAGCCGAAGCTTAAAAAAAAATATCAATAAACACGACCGATCGCACACTCGCGAACGAAAAAAGAAACGACGACGCCACACAGCCCATATAACACAAGAGAACGAATCAACGAGCCCATCTCAAACTCTTTCCTAAAAAAGCGGCCGCCGCACCATATCGATCCCTCGATCTCTCTTACCTACTCTACAAACAGGCTCTTCTCAAAAGCTATACAGCTATATGTATACACAGCAATATATATCCGCACGGAGGACAAGAGTATATATAACACTGCAGCAGCGACGATAACCGATCGGCAACCCGTTCGCAAGCTCGCTCGACGGTGCACAGCTCTCGAAGCCTCTTTGCTTTTCAGCTTTTATAGGGGGATATCGCTCCCTCCGACACTTTCGTTTCTCATCTTTTGCTTCGACGCTGCAGCGTTGCGTCAACCTATACCTGCGAAGAGGAGTAACGCCCCGCGCGTCGTCGTCGTCAAATTCTATTCGCGGCAATTGCGTTGTAAACATGGAAAGGTGCCTCGATACCAGTACTTGCTGCTGCTGCTGTTGCCGCGCTTTTTTTCTCGCCGACGCCTTTTTCCTCGGGCGACCGAGTGAACTCCGCGCGCGAAATTATGATGCGCCGAGATTACGATGATGCCGTGTATGCGCCTACCGACCAGATGGCCGATTGCGTCAGTGGGAGTATATATACGAGCGGGTCTACTTTGAAAGTGCAACGAGATGAAGCGAGTCTCCTGCGGGGCTTTCGAGGTTTTGACTTTTAGAGAGAGATATGTTATTTTTTTTTTCGGGTAACCGCGGGGAGTCGTGCGGCGATTAGGAGACTGTATTGTTTGAATTCTTGGAAGAGGATGGTTATGCGAATATTCATGTTTTTCTTTTTTGGCGATTGTTGTAGATGTGAAATTTTAATTATTTATTCAGCGGGATGTAGTCTTTACTATAAAGTAGAGCTTGGATTACCGTCATTAGCTGTAGTAAAATATGTAAATATGTTATTGTGGATGATATTTTATCCGTGTCTAAGATAAGCGTGTCTCATGGACGTCACTATTATATCGACAAGTAGTTCATGGTCGAGAATCTATATTGGCTCATTATACCGTTTATGGATTTTCAAAGTGCTCGATTTTTTTTTATAGAGCATTTTTTTTATCACTTTGACCGTAACAATTAAATCAAACCTCATTGACTCGAGATGAATAAGAAATTACTTATCTTATTCTTGTCACATCGAAAAGTCATTAATTTCCATTCGACATAGAATAAAAGTGTGATTTTCTCTTGCGTCGCGCCTGAATTGAATTTTAATATTTAATAATCTCGTCAAACATACTTGCATCTTGATTGATTTAAATCTATACACTTTAAGTATGCATTGAAGAACGCTAAATAATTCAACGAAAAGACAATAAAATTGTTCAATCGAAAATAATGTAATATTTTATTGCTTATACTAACGATAAATCAGCAAGTGAGGTAATATCTTCATAATAATAACATTTTCCAAGCATCGACAGTAGATCACCGCTTGAAAAATCGCAGAGTTGAGTACATAACTTCGACTTCAAGCTTTCATATTACTACTTTCTAGATATATTCATTATAACGGCATAATCTGTAAAAGTCAAAGTAATTTACAGATAATCACTCGAAATTGGTAAAAAAAAAACAATCCTTCGCGCAAAATGTTGAAACATTAATAATTCCAGATCCAAGAAAACATTCTATACGGTGTCGCACACATATCTAGAGAACCAATTTCTACCGTATCATCCATCCGCAATAAAACGCCATTTATTAACCCCATAAAACCTGACGATTTATATTTTCGTTGTCACACACACACACGCGCGCGCACGCGTATGCATAATACACCAGCGATTACGTCGTCGCGCTAACATTTCGCTATTGCACTTTCTTCTGTCGGCGATTAGCTCGGGGGCAGCCCATGCGCTAATAAGGTTCGAAATGATCTTATTAATGCACTCGCTGTATTATAGCTTACGTAAGCTCTAATGTCGAAAGGTCGTTGAGAGAAGCGAAGGATTTTTTTTTTTCGCGTTTCGAAGAACGAGGGGCTTCGCTCGTGCGTAAGCGTATTTTTTTCCGGGTTTTATTACGCGCTTCGTTTTTTTATGGGCAGGATCAGGGGGATGATGGCTGGCGCGAGCCGTACGTGGAACGAAAAGGATTTGAGAAAAAAAAAAGAGCGATTGGATCGCCGCGAGCTTTAATACCATTTTAATTTTGTCGAAATATACGGGTAATGAATTTCGGCTTGATGAGTTGCTAGCTAGTGCTTTGTTGTGTAGCAGTTAATTGACGTGTATACTATAGGTTTATCGCTCTTTAAAAATTATGTAAGTCGTTTTTTATGATATTGGGAAGAGAGCTACATAGCTATTCTCATTTTTTAACCAGGAAAAAATAATAGACGACTTTACATGAGTTTGAGTAAAAATATGAAATACCATGAAAAATATCATACGCTATTATATACTAAAATTAAGTATTCCCCTTATGGATTGATTTCCAAATGAATGTTTTTTTCAGCTCGAGGAATCTTGCGAATGTTAAATTTACATGTAAATCACGTCGTTCGAGCACTCGTAGTAGGTATTTTTCAATATCAAAACATTTAGCAATAACGCTTATATTTTATTTTAATTGTAATTTTAGACTCCCACTTTGCCGCAGTCCTTTCTAATTATCGACCGAAGGATAGTCAGTCAATTCCTATACGTATACACAAGCATATATCCCGCTATTTTTCACGACTCTCGAATCACGACTAATAAGAAATCGATGCTTATTACTCGCACTTGAGCATTAAAGCGCACGCGTGCAGTGGAGCGTCACAAATTCATGTTATTTCACTGCCGCCGAAACACACATGCAGCAGCAGCAGGCCTGTTATTTACCGAGCTTTAGACTACAATTCAATGCTCTGCCTAATCACCGGGATTCCGTTTGTCGAATTCCAATTTAATTGCTTCATTTGGGGACTGATACTCGATATTTCTCGTGTTATGCACTCGCCTCGCCGATTCAATTGCCGGAATTATATAGTCTCGTGTACAAAACCTATTTATTCAACGAATTCAATTTTTTCCATCGCAGCACAATCACCTGTATAATATTGCACACAGCTCATCGGCAACCTTGACAAAAGAAAAGCGCATCGTCGTCGGCGCTCCTCCTCCGCATTCTTTCCGCTGCGCAACAGTCGATCTCTAATCCATACGATTGA
Organism: Cecidostiba semifascia; assembly: GCA_900474235.1. Lineage (NCBI taxonomy): Eukaryota > Metazoa > Arthropoda > Insecta > Hymenoptera > Pteromalidae > Cecidostiba > Cecidostiba semifascia. Next base: position 6,486 of record UCQR01003271.1, read on the forward strand.
TACAACAACGTGATAGCAGCGCTCGATAATCGATTTCCTCCGCCCTTCCATTATAATCCCCCATGGCTGTATAATGGCCCAGTATAGTGTAAATATAAAGCTACTGCTGATGCTCGCACGCGCGTCCGACGTGTCAGTTCTGCGGCGCTTCTCGACGGCTCAATCAATGTGAATATACGTTTTGTTATTTCACCCAGCCTCCCACATACACACATAGTAGAGCGAGTCCCGTCGCTGAGCTAAAAGCGAATTACCCACGATTGCAGAACGTGTAATCGCATGGAAATGCGATCGACGCTGATGAGAAAAGATCACTTTTGAAGCGCGCGAGCGTACACTACTCGCGGATTTAATCGGATTAGTATATATATATGCGTGATTATTGCGCGAGTAGCGCGCGAGCGTTATTTTGTTAGGATTTAGCGGATGGATCTGTCGAGAGAGAGGGAGAGAGAGAAAGCAGCAGACCTGATTGTGATTAAATTGTATGTATAGGGGGTAGTAGTAGCGGAAACGTGTGCGGAGAAAAAGCTGATGCCATTTGCATGAGCGATTCTGACAGGCTTTTGTAATAAATGTTCTTGAATTTATTATACGTTTTTTTTCCAGCTGTATAGTAGAAGCCTGATATGCTTTCGTCGAGCGAGCGAGATTAAACGAGAAAATATTTGTCGCGTGCGTTTCACTGTGCGTGAGCTAAACAGATCCGATTAGTGGATGTCCCATCATACTCGGCTGTTACTACTTAAGAGCGATTCGAACGCTCGATGTTCTGGCGATTTTTTAAAAACAGTAACGCTGGTGCTATGAGCCAAGGCTTTTAATAATATTAAGTTTGCTGAAAAATGTTGTTAAAATTGTGCAAAGTGATACTTATATGCCTACGCGCGCGCGTGCATCATTTATGCAACTCTAATTAACTTTCACTTAATATAGCGAGTCTTCAGCTTCTTAAAATAGTCTGCGACGACTAGACGTTCATTCAAACATTGCACGATCGAAATTAACTGTCTAATATCAATTTTAATCGTTGCATCAAAGTGGATTACTGTACCTAGTCATGCGAGGAATACACATACATAAGATGCAGTAACTGCAGCTTTGTAAAGACGACACCGCGAGTCGTCGTCGCGAGTGTTATGTAAAAGTATCGCGGGTAAAAAATACATATTCCAGTTTGAGCATCTTCAAATTCGATTATCTAATCGCAATTGCGATATTGCAATGCACATCGATCACTATATATAGCTTTGAACAATTTTTTCTCTCACCCAATAAACCGCATTACATAAAAATATCAGAAGCATCTCGCATCCTCGACCGTATAGACACACGACAACGGTTGAATGAAGGTATCCGATAAAACGACGCGATACGGAAAAGTTATTAAATCGGTAATGCAGAGAGAGAGAGAGAGAGAGAGAGAGAGAGAGAGAGAGAGGCGGTACGGCGGCGCGCGAGTATAACGGGCGGCAATCAGCCGTAATTAAATATCGAATGCTGAGGTCAACGGGGAATAATGATAGAGGTCGCGACGAGCTTCAAGGCATCTCGGCTTTCGTAATTGCGCTGCATAGAGGAGCTAGCTGATGCTCGAGTATATCAGAACGATGAAAATAAGATATATGTATAGTCTTTCGATCGGTATTATGTGTGTACAGGACTGCGCGCGATCGTTTGAACGGCCACTTATTTTTACGTAACGCGCTTTGAATTATTGTCTGATATGTATATAAGGCAGGGATTTGTTTGCTCTTTGTATATAACGCGGTCGCGATGCTTATATTAGAAAGGCGTATAACTTTCTCGTTGTTTTTGATATTCCCATTGCTCTGTACAGCCGAAAAAAGAAATTCGAAGAGTAATTGACGAATAAATATTCTTTAATCAGCCTTTCAGCATCTACTCTCGAGTTTTTACATGAGATGCATTTGTGAGCAGGTTTTTGCAGACACGATAAAGCCATTCTTCACATTGTCTACTACGAGCTTTTAAACTCTGCGCGACTAATTTAAAAACAGTTAAGTCCATAAAAAAATCTTCCGACGGATCGCGCAAACTTAAAGTAGACATCATCTTTATGGACCTCGATATTTTACCTCTCGCGACCATTATACTTTCAGCGCGGAATTACAAATTTAAATACACACCAATAAACAATGCATCCTCCTGATTTACGAGTGAGGTATACGTATATATGTATTGTATATATATACTCAAGGCGAAGGATTATAATCCAGGAAAAGAGAGAGAGAGAATAAATAAGCGGCGAATCAGGCGGAACTCTTTATTTACATATGTAAAAAAAATCACAAAGACAATATATAGTATGTGTGTGTGTGTGTGTATACATTCATACGTTTTCGCGTGATAGACAGAAGGATTATACACAGAAGAACGTGGCATATATACTGTTGTCCGCTCGCTCTACACCGCGATTGAACGTTGTTTATACGTCCATATTTTTCTGCATAATCCTCCTTCGTCTTGGCTGATACAGAGAGAAGGAAAAGAAAGACAGATATAGAAGATGAAAGCGTGCAGCGTGTCGGGGGATACTCGAGTCGAGCGACCACCGAACATCCTTCGCCTCGCCTCATCTTCTTCTGCGCATATACATATAAGTAGCATACATATATCATAGTGCATTTTAGCGTATATAGTTTTTCTTTTATATAGAGATATAACATGGTATATATACGGGTATAGTCGCAAGCGATAGTTACATGCCATTGTCTGTTTTTTTGTTTCGCCATACATATACATATATTATGCGTGTATACATATACGACTCGACATTATACATTGCATATATTTTTTCATATTGCGCAGCGCAGTGTACTGTTATACAATATATTGTGGGGGGAGAGTAGTAGTAGTAGGGGGTGAACCTTTATACTTTGTTTCATTTTTTTATTTTTTTTTTTTTTGTATTTATTGCTTTTTATGCTCGGGTTATTATTGGCGTATTCTGCTGCGCTATTTTTGCGGTTATCTATATAGTAGTAGCGCGTGAATAATTGTCGTTGATATAGCTTGGGCCGGGTGTCCGGTGTTCATTTCGCTGTCTTTATCCTCGATGACGATGCTGGCAAAGCTGCTCTGCTCGGGTGTCTCTTTCACTCGGATCCCCTTGGCTTAGCTGCTTGGTTATACTGGCGGCGATGATGGGCTGGTGTGTATAATGCGGTTAACCTGCGCATGCAAACAGAAGACACACGGGATTTTCCGCTGATGAACATTCTTCTCGATTCGATATTATATATACTTATATAAATATATAATTTAAGTGTAATATATGTGTGGGAAAAATTGCAGTGAGAGCCTTTCGAGTTTTGTGGAGAAACTGGAATCACACACACCCTTTTCACGCGCGGTGAGAACTATACGGTATGAGACCGACAGTTTGCCAGTCGATCAATTCTGATAATCTAGCCATTTGTTTTCGTGTGTATATAATTGCTCGACTGAGAGATTTGTTTGAAGATTGCGAGAACTAATTACGTTGTTGTATATAGTGGGTGCAGTTTTTTTTTTTATATAATCAAAGAGCCGTGTGTATGTTATTGCTATATTAGTGCAGAAATAAAGTAATCAGTGTGAGTTGTTTTTCTCGCACGTGTTCTCCTTTTATATTAAATCGCGTCCGAACAAGAACACCTGTTATTCTGTAGACTTTTTTTTCGATGTATACAACAATACACTATTTTTATTATTCAAGAAACCGTCGGATTGACGTTTTATTAATATTGCAAGCTCCGCGCATTAATTGATTTCAGAGTTTATATTGATTTCCACAGAGACTAGAGTGTTTCGATTAAATCTTTTAATTGAAAACTTTCCTCGACGTAACTGGGTTAAAGAGAGCCGTACGGCCGAAAGTCAATAAGTGCTCGACTCTCGACGCTCCGGAAATATAGGAGAGTCGACGAAATAAAATATAAATTAATGAAATCTCGTTTATTGATATAGTTGCACAGATGGAAAATTCGCGAGAAATCGCAATGACGTTAGATATAATGCAAATGAACGTGTAAAATTTGCATCGGTAGTCAAGCGAACACCATAAGTGACAACTCGGAAACTCGGAGAGAGATGCATAAAGAATGCTCGAAGAGATAAGATTCAATTAAAATGTTTCCAGACATTACGCGGTAGCTACTGCGTTAACTGTGACACTCAGCAATTAATTAAAACGAGATAGACCGAATATATTCGAGTGAGGTAAAAGTAAATAATGCGCAACTGATGTGTATTCGCATATCGAGTATATAGGAACCAAAAAAAAAAAAAAATGCGAACCACGTCGTGCATAAT
>UCQR01003272.1:0-15213 GCA_900474235.1 Cecidostiba semifascia
AAATATCCTTTGGAAGCATTTTGGGGTATTTTGAAATAGTTTTGAAAAAACTCGGACATTCGTTGATAGCAACATTGCAAACTTCAGATACATCATCACAAACACGCGCAACGTCCGACGTTCTAAACTCAACTGCATCAACGATCAATCAACGCGAAAAATTCCTACCAACTCATCAATCTCAGGCCCGTGTGTGCTGCATTACAAACTCACCATCGGCACCTCCCAGTTGTTGTAAATAAAGTGCGAGTTGGCTGTGCTCCGTCGTTTGCGTTCGGCGCGTTTGTTCTGAAGCTCGACGAATCTCGCGTTGGTGGTGAGACCAAGACATCCTAGGAAGAATTGCTGCTCTCGAGCTGTCAACTTCGGCTTCTCGTCCTCGCCGTTCTCCTCGGGTTTTGCGGCCGCGGTGTCCATGACTTCGTCTTCGGCTGAAGCTGGCTCGACGGAACTTGAGCGTCGGTTCCTGAAAGACATGCTAGAGTCAGTATTGAGCTCAAAATTAAGATTCTTGTTTGCTGCGATCTGTGAGTCCAGTATTTGATGATAGATGAGGAAAATTTATTTATTCTTGTAAAAAATTGATTAAAGCAATTTTAGCGATAAATTATAAGCACTTTGGGTTAAACTTGAGTAGCTTTGCTTTAGTACAATGAAAATGTCATCTCCTGTACGTATATATACTTTGCGAGAGTATATCTCATAATCTGAATAGACGAAGCTATAATTACCGTGAGAAATTGGCAAACATTGTTTGAAAATAAAGTGCAGCCATCAGAACTGCTTAATGAAATGATAACAATAGTTTCCAGCATTATATGCGAAACTTGAAAAACAAAGCTGCGGAGCTGTGTTCCTTCTAGATTCAATTAAGATCTTCCCGAAAAAGCAATTATAAAAAGCAGTTTGCCAAAATGAAAATTACTTCTTTTTTCGGAACCTACTACAGTGCAATAAGATCAACTAGATGAAGAAGAAAAAATAGAGCGAAATGCAGTTCTTCTACATCAGTAAGTTAGGTGGATATATGTTCGTTTTATATACACCGAAAAATGCATTCCAAAGCTCCGCGTTTCCCGGAATAAAAATCTGGAAAATGCGCAGTGATTCTCTCTGTACACATAAATGTCCAACTTTATAATACTTTAATAAATAAAATCAGCAGAAAATAATCCCTCCATCACATTCCAGCTTTATTTCACAAAAATTCTTTATTTTACAAAAATGTATACTCACTTGTGGGAAACATCGTCACGCAGTGGCGATGCAACATCGCCGTTCCTGACGGTCTCCTCGTAGTCCTCCTTGGATGATTTCCTGCTGTCGGCGTGTCCGTTGAGCAGAGGTTTTGATTCCTCGGGTGTCTCGGCACTGAGACGCCTCGTCGTCGCGGACTCATTGTTGTGGGTTATGTGGTTATTGTTGTTGAGTCCAAGAAGCGATGCCACGGAAATTTGTGCGCCGTTCAATGCGTTCTCAGCCTTGTACGACTCGACCTCCTTACGGAGACGCTGGACCACTCGTTTCTGGAAGATGATCGAGAGATTTTTGTAATTAAGGTATTTGCAGGGGGAAAATTGAAACGTAATGTAAACACATGAAAAATTTTTAAATTATCCATTGGCAAAAAATGCAGATATAGTGTTTTTTTTTTATATACTGATGGATGACCTGATGAAAAATTGCTTAACTTTTAATATCAACTGCGAGCGAGGAATTTTTAATATATCTCTCTCGATTTTCTATTTGATGTTTTTCTCTTTGTGCGAAGCCGTCAGATTTGTGCGCGATTCTACACCTTGTTATATACGTATATAAAAATGTTGCTCTCGGGGATATCGCATATTCAAAAATCTAACGCCAGGCATTTTCAGTGATACGCGAGAGGCGAATCTGCGCGAGGAAATATTATTGGAAAAAGTTTCCTGTAACTAGACTGAAGTATGAGAAGTCTCTCTAGTAGCTATATATAATGGCACACTGCACGAGTATTTGCATTTTTCGAATATTCATGCCGTTTATATACGAGCTCGTGCAAAAACGCTGCGAGTCCATTTCATATACCATCTTTCATAAGTATAATATTTATTATTATTATTATATCTATATTTTTGCACTCGATGGAAAAACTTTCTGGCAGAGCTTTTATCGAATTCCTCTAAAAAATACACTCTGCGAAAAGTCAACCGTATGTGATTCAGTGCTTTTATTATTTCTCACTTCTCTCGTTGCGATCGTTATCTTGAACGAAATCGTCAGTCGTCGCGTTACTTTTCGACACGTCAGGTGTGTAAGCCACCCCTCTCGTTCCTATATATACATGCACAGATATAGTTACGTATATGCCAGTAGATTTTTCGTAGCACCAAGTATTTCGAAAACGCTTCCATCACGGATATTATTGATTTGGCCGATCTTCCGCGAGTAATAGTTTCTCTCTCACGCCCTGGATATTCTTTCAATTTTTAGTACAGCGTGTAAAGCTATTGCGATTGTTAAACATTTGGTAGGATTCTTGTTGTAGAAGATAAGGTTTCAAAAATAAAAAAAAAATTTTAAAATGATGCTTTTACAATATACATTGTGAGCTCGTACTTTAATTTTCCCGCAAGAAATGGAAGCTTGAGCCTCATCAGAAAAACTCGAAACTTAATATCCCCTTTGCGCATCTTTTATAGCAAGAAACCAACCCAAGCATCGTCATTTTTATAACCGCGATGTCCTGAAATTTACACCATCAACCTATTGTTCCCCTCTACTCACATCTACCTATATACACAAAAATTATGCGCATCTCTAATACACGATATCGACAGCTATTTCTGTTCCCTCGTATACATATCTACACACTTATCGTCTTATGTATTTTCGGGCCGCTCAATAAAGCACTAAACTCGACAGTAAAGCCAAGGCGAAATATCAAATGAATCTCTCGCCGCCTTTTCCTTCGATCTTGTATATATACATATCCTATTTTTCTCGACGATATTCCCCCGAGCATCGGCAGTATATAGTGAAACATCCTTCGGCGCGTCGAGGCGACGAGGAAAGTTGGGCTTGGATAGAGAGTGACAGTGGGTGATTATGCGTGAATCGTCTCTTCCTTTGTCGGGAGGAGAGTTTGAATCTCAAGATTTTATTTCCGTAATTTTAAAAGCTTTCGCTGCGAGTTGTCGGTGTATATATATTGATGTTTTAGTTTTGTGCGCGTGACTATTGGATATTATAAAAGAGAAGATAATACGCAGACCTTTTTTTAAAAAAATGAATAGTTCATGTGCTTATCCAGCTAATGGGCTGATGAGAGATACGGGCGAGCTTTCAAAACGGTTATTTTTAATTAATTAGGATCTAGTGCGGAGTTAAATAGACCCGTTGAACAAGCAACTTCTCAACAAAACATTCTTCATAAATATCGCAAAAGCTCTACAAAAATTTTAATTAAAATACAGGAATGATTGGCTCGCAGTTTAATTATGATACTCAAAGTTCGAAACCGCATCATCCCCTTGTAATAAATTTCAATGAAGCGTGTCTCTCGCTGCTGTAAAATATCAGAAAAACAAGATATTCCAAAAGCTAATTACTCTCACTGCGCTTTTCAATAAACATTCCCTTCGCAGTTACATACCAATGTTTTAATTAAAACTCACCGGAGCGCAAGATAAACATGCAAATATCACATCTCCTATATATCAAAGCTCGCGGGCGGATCGTGATGCGGCGACCTCTCGAGGAAGAAGCCCCTCGGCAAGGAAAGACAATTATATCGGGTCAACGTTTCATCGTCAATTAATAAATCTTTGAATCCGCGTCAAGATATATACCTCGATACATAGTAGAGAAAAAGAAATATATCGCTGCAAAGACAAGCAAAAGCTCGCGCGCGACTTTCGACTATAAATGCACAGCGAACGACCAACTCTTTTCGCTGAATAAATATTGATAGTTCGAATTGCCATCGTCGTTGAGGTGCAGCCGACGTCGGGCTGTCAAATAAATAAAATTTCGTCGGACAGGCTAAATCATTTTTAGAACCGAGAGCGAGATTGTAAATTATTACCGCGTTTCATATTTGGTACACTTTTTCACGATTTGCGTTTTCAGGAAAAAGTTGATGGATAATGTATAGAATATTAAAAGCGCGCCTCGCTGTGTGTGACATGCATTTTTTGCAATTGCTCGTTCGTACCCGGCGTCGACCTAATAACTATACTGCGATGCGAAATTGCAAATTTAAAAAAGGTAATCAAGCGCGAAAATAAGAATCAGCAGCAGCGTCGAGACTATACACTTGTATTCGGAGAAGACATCAAATATACGCAAAAGCGAAAGTCAATTTGACTACGTGACACACCTTATAATGTAAGAATTCAATCTCATTCTTAACACGCAATAAGTATGAGAGGCAAACGTGTAGAAAAGCCGCGGCCCTATTATCGTTCGAAATCTCTCCATCTCTCACTTATTTTCTGCACGAGACTGACCCTCTTGAAAATCCCGCGAGCCACCGCCGATAAATCGCGAGGGGGATTCAGCCGAACGACTTTTTGGAGCTTGGATCGCGCGGCTGTTTAATTTAGTCTGAACGAGCCGCTCTGTGGTGGTGTTATATAGAAGCGTATAACTGGGCGAATGAACGAAATGAGAATTTTGGGGGTTGTTGCGCAATGGTGTGTCTATATATGTATTTGCGCGCGCATGTGTGTTTGTAGCTTGTACAAAGGTGTAGTTTACATCATGAAATTCTATTCTTCGACTTTGCAGAGTGTATTATCTTTCATAGCCGTTTTTATATGGACTTTTAAAGAAGAATTTATTATTTGAAAGTATTGCGTAGTTTTACTTCAGTTGTACACTTTCGATCTGATCATTTTTGTAAAAGCTCTCTCGTTCTGTATACAAAGATGAAAAGTAACGTTCGACAGCATAAACTTCTATATGATATCTATAAGAACCAGCAAAATCAAACAACCCATGTGTATATTTATACAGACCCACAATGTCCCCCAAGAAGCTGTACACTGTATACACACGCACCCGACATCATTGTTACAATCATGTAAGACGCCGTAACAAGTTCCCACACGACACTCCAAAAATCGCTGCAAACACATCATCATCCCTCATTTCCTTTCCTCTCTGCGCGCAGCCATATATACACACCATACCACTATATTTTTCTCTCCTCCGGGAAAATTCGCGCTTGCGCAGAGGGATATTCTTACACACATATATACACAATATACATATATACAACACACACAGAGCTGCTGCTCAGCGATCGCTTTACGAGCGCGTTTACGGCGCGCTTGGACGCGCCTCGAAAACTCGCCAATTATTACGCTGCGAGAAGCCAGCTCGAGCTCTGCGCCTTTTATAAGCATGTTGGAGGGCTTCATTGTGAATTTAACGCCCCGGAGAAATTAATTTCTCTCTTTCGCGCGCGCGCGCGAGCTGATTCCTTGCGACGACGATTCTAATTGCCTCGGCTGTATAGTGTTTATCGGAAAGAGGAGCTTTGTAGGACAGGTTGTCGGAGATTAGAGACTGCTTATTGTAATGTATTACGTTATTCTCGTTTTTCTTCAATTTATTAGGTTTGAAGTCGTCGTTCAAGTTTTTAATATCGCGAAACTGTGATACAATAGGGAAACAATTGCAGGAGCGAGAGCGGCTTTATATCCTCTGAAAATATATTGTGTACAAGAATTTCGATGCCGAGGCTCGGCTGCTTCATTGCTGTCCATAAAAAACGCCGAGGTATGCGGCGTAATAAGTATTTCAAATGTATTATTAAATCTTGTTGCGTATACTCTACGCCCTCGCAGCGAACTCGACGTAGCGAACTTTCAACGTCGGAGCTTTTTTCAGCGAAATTTTTTTCTTATGCTTCCTCTTATAGAGGAAGCTTTGTAATAGTAAAATTTTCGACTTCGTAAAAAACACGCTAGAAATATGTTCTGACTGTACGATTGTTCCTCGGTTTTGAATAATCGAAAAACAGCTTGGCAGCCGAGCATAAAATCCCCAAAGCAGACAATCTCATTAAAATTGCCAACAGCTTTCCTTAATTCTCGAAACAAGCGTTCGGCAACACTTCAAACTACACTAAAAGTCAACTTATGCGAAACTTTACCCTCGAGAGCAAGTTCCTATATATACACAGAGGCTCCTGCATACTCGAGTGGAACAAAAAAAAAAAAAGAAAAGAAGCTTCGCCCAACGTATTCTCGTGTGAAGGAGCTGCAATGAAAATATAAACATATCGTCGACCGCCGCTGGGGGAAAACATATTCTCTGGCCGTATTCGCAAATATAGCGCGGCGCGCGAGTGGCGCATTATTATGCCGCTTTGTGTGTTTTCATATATACTGTGTACGTATTATACGCAGGAAAGGAGTTGTATTGTTACGAGTGGCTGAAGAAAAGCTCGAGACACTGGATTTATGTATACGAAGTGGTCTGATTTCACGGCTTCGTAGGCTCTTGTTGTCGAATCGAATGTATTTCTAAATTGTGCGTGAATAACGAAATATTGTGAAAAATACAACAAACTTTAAAAAAATTTACATTCTACTCTCACATCATATTAATCTCCGTAATCGTTTCGCCTCTAAACCCCCTGTTTCTATCTCTCTTCAAACAAACAGCCTCTAGCTCTTCTTGAAACTGCGCATGCGCGACCCGGCGCTCGCAAGCTCGCCGCGGCAAATTCGAACGTCCCGACTCCGGCTGCTACACAGCCGGAGATCAATAAGGCACCGCCCCCCGGCGGCCGCGTGCCCGCGTCCCATTGGCACCGTCCGCCAAAAAGCTCTGGCTATTCGCCGGACGGTTAACTTTCTGCTACTGAGGAGAAATGTGAGAGCTGAAAACGTGCTTTATTATAGCTTTGTGTGGAATTTATGAATATATGCTTTGAATTGTTGGGACGAACGAGAAATGATTGGCTTAGTTGAATTCAGTGGATACTTTTAATGAGGCGAGACCTTCTGTGGATACAATTTCTTTTATAACAACACGACGAACCTCACTCGACCGCAAATATTCTGTTATTCAAGTAATGAACGTCTGTATAATAAAAGCTGTTTAAAGTCAAACAATATACACAAGACAAGAGAAACTTGCCGACCATCATACCATTCACGAGTGTGCACTTAGCTATACGATCTTTATTGCCGCGCGCGCGCGTCTGTACGTGCTTTATTTTTCGCGCTATGTTTGATATGGCATAAAGACACCGTTTTACCGTATACGAGAGCACAATGGAAACTTTGTTTTTTTTTCGGATGCATATGTATTCCCGAAAAAGTGACGTTGAGCGCGCGTGTCTTTTTGAACAATATATGGGCTTTTGAGCGTGAATAATGTGTATATACTTTTGGAGCATCGCGTGCGCGGAATATGAATGTGAAGCTTTTCATATATCCCCGCTTTATTAAAAAGCTTCGTAGAACAGCCCTGTTGCTGAAGTTTTTTTTTTCACTCACGTCGTAAAAAAATGAAATCGATATGAATTACTCTGATTCAAATGTGTCTACAACTACGACAATCGTGAATCACACGGTATATAATACAATCATCACCGGTGAGCTTTAATTAATTCAATACCAGATCTCAGAGCGAAACTTACCGAATATATACATTAGGATCGACGCGTATATAGCAAGCGAACTGCGCAAGCTTCATCAGTCCAAAACATATACCTATATACACGGCGCCTTCTGACCCGACGATCAAGGTTAGATGCGAGCGACTGCCTAATCGCCGAAAGCTTCTATAGTATATATATATAGAGACCCGATTGATCTCAACTGTTATATACGCCATACCGTTGCCTCTTGTTGCGCTTCCACAAGGATGGAATTGATTGCTTTTCCTCGAGGATTTCGCTTCTTTTGTGTGCGGCAACGACGTGTGCGTGTTGTGTATATATGCTTGCTTTTGTTTACGTCTCCGACGTCCCGGGACACAAAGGAAAAGGCTGAATATGGTCGAAGGAGATTCGGTGCGGCTTTCTTAGGGTATATATAAGACCGAGGGTGGAGACTTTTTTGTGTACTTCGTGGGAGAGAGCTCACTTATGGCTGTATATACCAGGAAAGATATTGCCTTGCGTTGTTATATGTGGAGGAGGGGAACGTTTTCGCGTTTATATATATAGTCGACGGTTCTCTCGGCTGATGGGAAAGTTCATTATTGCAAGAATTATATACACTTCATGCGCGCTTCACATCAATGTATAAATTCCGCACTCGTGTGTGTGTGTGTGTGACGAGTTGCGTTGCGTGTAGTATCTCGCGTAAGTACCTGCTAACAAGATGTAAAATACGCGCGTATGTTATATACGGCCCGCTTTCGATCGAATCAAACCGAGCTTGCGCTCCCGAACAAACTCACGGCATCGTCGGCTTTGAAACTTTGAAATTCCGAGAGACCGCGACTTAATGAGCAGACGTGAAGCTCTCTCTCCTTGCGTCGTTATACAGAGCTTCGGCTGCGCAAGAAAGCAGAGCCTAAGTAACTTCTTTAATCGAGTGAGGAAAAAAAAAGTTGGAGCTTCGTATACATTTTTTAAAGACTGGGGTGTATGGCTAAAGTTTTGGTTCGCGTTTTCTCACGTTTTTTTTTTCTTTGTTTTCGTTCTTTCCGTTTCGGTGCAAAGGGGTCATTTGCGTTTCGAAAATGGCTTTTCCGCAGAGACAGAAGAGCGGCGAATATGGAGGAGCTTAATGGATTTTGAGTTTTTGGTTTGCCTATAGGGCTGTGTGATGATAGTGCACCGAAATTCCCTGCTGCTCTATTTGCATGCAAATTAAGAAAAGAAAAAAAAAAAGTTTCGTGTTTGCGCATCAGTTTTTGCGAACGTGCGATGCTGTTCTGCGCTGGAAAAGGTCGAAAAAATTTGTTTGATAGGCAACTGCGCAGCCGCGTATCTTTTCGTCGCGTTACTTTATGAGGAATCAAATACGAAAGTTGGTAACAAACTTTATACGAGTAGGTCAGCTCGTGAATCAAATGGCCGTACGATTAGTCGTCGTCGTCGCCGTCGTCGAGTCCGTCACGATTATGGAAGATTGCTTTTCACGCGATAATTAGCGGTGACAATTTTTTTTCAACAAAATCACACGAGATGTAATTATTCAGAAAACCAGTGCGTGAAATGAACCTAATTAGTTAGTTTAGTACTTAGCGACTTTAATAAATGCAGATTTAAAGAAAATTTGTGATTTATTAAAATATTATCTCGGGAGTCTCAGGCAGTTATAGCACGAGCAGCCCAAGCAGCAGGCCCAGCAAGACAGTTTTAGCATAGGTGACATATCCCTATATCTAGCAATGTGAGCACAGAATGTGATGTGGGAAATAGAAAAGTGCCTATATGCGCCACCTATCTTCGCTGGCCAGAGACACAGAGAATTTAAGTGGTGGGGGAAGAGCCAGTCTAAAACTGCTTTATTTTGAATATATCATGGTCCACAAATTTGAATAGCGTAAGCCAATTAAAAGTTTTATTTGCAAAAATTGAAAATTAATTTTCAAAATTTTCACTTTTTGGGGTTAGGAATTGACGCGCTCGTAGTAGTTATAATAGAATGATTATTACGTGTTTATTGGAGCAGCATACACGTAATGAAATTCGGTAAATGATAATGTAAACCGACGACAGCAAAGTGCGAGCGCGCGCGGCAAAGTGAAAAATCAATTACGCGCATCAAAGTTCATTAAACCGGTGCGTATCGTCGCTTCGATTAAAACTTTCGACAATGAGTTCCCAAATTGTCGAGGCGAAGCGTTACAATGCGCGCTTTTGCTTTCTCCGATGCACACAGAGCTCCACTGTACAGCTGAAACTTTGACGATACGCGCATTATTATAAATGATAGGAGCTGCTCGTGTTGTACGTGCAGGGCTTCTATGTAGCGATGCGTTGAAGGGTTGCATTGCTAGCTGATGATGATTAACTTGTTTGAAGCTTTTGTGCGGAGTATAAGAAGAGTTTGCTGTCGGTCGAAACGCCGATTATGGGATAAAAAGTTTTAGCGTCGATGGTAATTGTTGTCAAGCTTGACTTAATGGGCCATCGAAACTTTTTTTCTCTCTCTCTCTCTCTCTCTCTGAAGGGTCTTTTTTAAGTAGGACATTAAGATAAAACTATAAAAACAAAGGCTGAATGTATCGTCGATGTTTTTTTATTTTATTTGTATGTAGTTAGAAGGCTCGCAACACGTGAGCGAGAAATGCAGCACTAAAAACGTTTTGACTATTCCGACAACGGGTTTAAGACCTCCGACACATTTCCCGTTGACAAGAAGCGCGACGAGAGACTAAAAGCTTTCGTTTGATGAGTCGCATGTGCATCAGTGCGGAGCTGGCCACAAAGTCAGCCAAAATCTATATTTTAGTAGCAAGTGAAAAATCTCCTCGAAAGTAGAGCAATATTTACGATAAATGAAACGAAATATTGCAAAGTCGACTCGATTAGATTATCTGTTATATACGTAAGAGGGTATTAATAATTCATCGGTTTGTGAATTATCACACGTAACGATCACACAGCGTCATATAACGAGACGACATCGAAACAGTTAAAGCACGGAAAGTTTATTAAAACTAATAACAATGCCATTAACCAAGATTGCGATCTTCGCTCGCGCTGCTCCCCCATTAGCATGATCCGTTGAATAATAGAAACTGTGAATTCAAATTGAAATTAAGTGGTCTACATCGGCCCGGGATATGACCTAGATTCCACCTAAAATCAAGTATATAATATCCTCTAAAATATATTTCCACGTATGAACGAGCATATATTACGTCATTTTCGCTTATATTAAACACCAACCCGACTGCACTGCGTAGATTAACAAATTCAGTATAAATCGTCGAGAGCAAATTCAACAGGATACTATTTCATCCGAACGCGGCTTAGCAA
This sequence comes from Cecidostiba semifascia, assembly GCA_900474235.1. Lineage (NCBI taxonomy): Eukaryota > Metazoa > Arthropoda > Insecta > Hymenoptera > Pteromalidae > Cecidostiba > Cecidostiba semifascia. The sequence continues at coordinate 10,940 of UCQR01003272.1, forward strand.
GTTTTAACAGGGATATAGCATCGAAAATTTACAACCGCTATATTGAATGCGTAAGTTGGCCGCTTGTAAAAAATGTTCCGCGAGAGGTGCAACTGTTTTCGTCGAGGCGACTAATATCCATTCTATCATTAGGAAAACGCTTATCTTTTTAAATTAAACTTAAAACTTTAACAGGCTGTATAAAAGGGAGATTTTATTCGGTAAACTTGGGGGAGACAGCATCAGAGTTGCAGCAAAAGTTGGAGCTAGGAGTGTAAAATGAACGCTGAGAGCCCGAAAGAGCGGCTCAATAAAGAGTGTAGCAAAGTTAGTAAAGCCAGGAAGAGTATATAGTTTGATAATCAGTACTCAGATGAAAAGTTACAATTCGCTACCCGATATGCGCGCGGCCCTGTTAGCCTGCGGTAATTAACATGGATCCATTATTGATCTTGTTCGGTGGCGATTAGTTCTAAACTTGGCTCGAAACTTTAGGCTGAATTACAGGCTGAATAAATAATGTGATTGATATTCGAACTTGTGTTCCGGGACATTAAATTTTGCTGTATATTTAATTCGCAAGAACACCTTGAAAATATACACACACACACACACACACAAGGCTTTTTGAGATATCGATTTTCAGATAGACTAGCCGGGCTTGTAACCCAGATAAGACCGAGTCAAAAGTTCCCATTAGACTTTTATATAACCTCGAGGAGATAACGAGGAATAATATACTTTCACAAGCTAGTGAATCGGCGATTCAGGGCTCTTACTTCGCAGAGGTTTTACCATTTCTCGAGGGGATGCATTAGACGTACATGGTATACACTGTAGTCATCATTTCCGAATGAAAATCAAAATCTCAATAAAATAAAGCCTGAGATATAAAGGTTCATTGAAAGTAGGATCCTCTAAACACCCAATGAACTCGCCGTCTCTCGCCTTGTATAAAGTTAATTTAACATGGCGCGAGGGCGCCTCGACGTTCTACACACACATCCCTGACATTAGGGTCTCCTTAACCGGGAGCTAATGACACGCCGAGGCTTTTATGTACCTACAACACACGCGCGATCGAAGCACTCGGTGGAAGATCACGGCAACGTGGAAAAAGTTCTTACAGTCTGGCGACGCAACTTTTATATTCGAAAAAAGAGAACGAGTCGAATCAAAACAGACGCCTACGATCGATGGGTGCTTTATCATATCGAATGTTTGACTCATGTTTTCGTGGATTTTCTCGCGGTTTTGGCAAAGTTCAGTATAGCGAGTTCGCTTTGTATCGCAGATATATATGCGATACAGAACTAACGACGACTGCTATGTATATATACGTTGTCGCGGAAAGATATATCACGCGGGTTTTCGAGTTGAACGGTATACAACGTGGGACTATACTGGTGTAAAAAGTGAACGACACACATCGCTGCCGCAAGTGATACTTAAAGACTTGAGTAAATAAATCGATATCGGTGTGGGCTCTGTCGCCTGGCCTCTGTCGAAAACAAAAAAGAATCGGAATTTTGTCTCTTCATTATTAGCTTGATTTGAAATTGCGGAAGATTTATCGTGCATTATCTTATCTTCCGTCTCTGATATTGGGTATGTTATAATTATGTATTGCGCAATCAAAATATTATGACAGAAAAATATATAGAAAAAGCAAAACACAGCTCGCTAGTTAGAAAGTTGTTTTACAACTTTCCTTTGGCAAATTTCAAAAGTTTAGTCATACAAAAAAAAACTGTTCGAAATATACTCTGTATTGCATATCCTCTAGCTTTTCAGTCAGTCATTTCACAGAGCGTTCGCCGCTAACGACGTACGCGAACCTTCTGTATATATAGGAAAACGTGCTGAATTCGAGATAGCTTTTTAAAAGCAATTCGTTTTTCAAATGTGAGCTACAAAAATAACTCATCAATCAAAAATACACGCACACTCTCATTATCGTGTATCTGTATAAAATCGAGACACCATAAACGTCACAAATTAATCAAACCCCATTGCCGCGACGTTCACTCGATTCTCACATGATCCGTGGAAAATATCTCCTTTTCAATAAGCGCGAGCACAACAATGCCGAAACTTGCACGTATACATATACACATATAGCAAACAAGTGTCGCTGCGGCTAAAGTTGGCGTATATATAGTCTGGGATTCGCGTGTCGTTCCAAGCGCAAACTTTCCGGACGAACTTATTCAGGCTCGTATATATTCGTGTTCGAAGGAGGAGGAAAAACCGACTAAACGTTTTGCACTGATCAATTTGGTCGCAAATTTGCGCGTTCACCAGCCAGAGGGACTTTTTTTTAGGGCTTGGCGGTAAGAAGTTGACGCCGGTAGTTTTTTTCCAGTCAAAGCTTATCGATATAAATTTTTTATTCAATTAATTTTTTATTACCAAGAGTGAGGTGGATTTTATTTCGTTTTTAAACTTATAACTGCGGAGTTATACGAGCGAGCACGTTATTATTTCTTTAATTAACAAAACGTCAAACAAAAATATCACGCGAGGATCGAAGAGAAATAGCAGCGAAGGAAAATGGAATGTGCGAAACTCATCTTTTCGGAAGCCGATCGATGATATCCTGCGCTCGTACGTAAGTGCGGTATTTCACAATGTACGTGAGGCGAAGTTTTACTGCATTATTATAAAATTTCTCCTGTTATCATAACGTTGTTCTCAACTCAATTTAATCCTCGAATTTAATAGCACAGCCGCAGCAAAGTTTCAATTTTTATATGTACATCAGCACACACTGCGAAAACATAATTACAAAGTTAAATCGATTAAGATATTCCTTATATTTCGACTCGTTTACAGCATGTTTGGCAGGAAGTAATTACCTGTAGCGTCGAAGCACGAATGCAAAAATTAAATACTCACAGCGCTTGATTGACTGAACAGAAACGCAACGTTATTAGCGAAATTTGTCGAAACTGTTGTAACAAGCATCAGCTATATCTCGACTGAATATAAAAAACGCTGCTCCATTATAAGAAATAGTGTTTTATGAAATAAGATATCCGTGCGAATAATAAGCTAATATTTTTAATATAAGATTTTATAACGAGTTTTTACTGATGCAAGCTATTCCTCTGTCTGCGTATCAAATCGACCTACTTCCGCGCTTCTCGACCCACTTGAGAGTCTTGTGAAAATTTATTGCAGTTGTGTTGCCGGTCATTACCGACGAGAGGCAATCTTCGGCGTTTTTATTCCGTATACCGTCTACTTCTAAACTGAAAAGTACGACTATTATTGTGTTAATGGCGATCGAGCTAAAATGCGTTTACATAAACGCTTTACACCGTCGTCTATACGAGAAGCTTCCGTTAACAAAGGTTTTATATAGATAACGAAAACTTGAAGCTCTGCAAAACTCAGGGTTTACCAAAGAGATTTTACGAGTTTACTTTACTCGGGATTTTTAATTTGAAAGAATCGCGATTCAGCTTTAATACCTCACTATATATTATACTGTAGTCAGCTCGTTTGCCACGAAAATTAATTGTTTTAGAATACGCGCCTATGATATATAATATCGCGGGCAAATAAAAATTATCAGGCTATATAACTCTTTTGACATTTATACGCTGAAACTTGAGTTGTATAAAAGTTTTGTACACCTTGGACAATTTTCGGTAAAATTTACCGTTAGCTGCAGGTCAGCCCTAATATATGTCGGCAAGCTGAGAGAGAACATTGTTGAAAGTTTTAATCGATAGAAGTGGGCGGTGTAATGGCTTAATGCACTTTGACATTCATAATTAACTTTCAGTCTGCGAAAGTGCGTGTATATAACGCGATATTCCAAATTCATTTTTAATGAATTCCGCTCTCTCTCGAAAGTTGCCTTAATTTATACAAGTGTTTGTGCGCGAAACCTCACCTCACGACGTATATTGATATATTTATTATTCAAACATGTACTTTGATGATGGTATGCTAATAATAATAAAATTTTCGCGTATTCTATACTCTCTGCACCGAGAGAAGAGAGTTGCAAATTGAAACTTATGAATTCAAACGCAAAATATAGCGCACCGGAATATACATTTTTAACGTAGTTTTACCGGCTGTAGAGGGTTGTAAAAACTTCTTTTAAGGGTATAATAACTTGTAGAAGGATAAAGGCAAGCTGGATACACAACGAGGAAAATGTATCATTGAATCGCCCAGGGAAATCTTCGTTTTATTACCAAGTTAAAATCTCAATCGAGCGAATCAGAGATAATGAACATCGAGTTACAGCACATCGTTAATTGCCAAATCACTGACAG